>VZTM01009307.1:65594-89530 GCA_013400555.1 Jacana jacana | reverse complement strand
CGGGTTTGAGTCCGTGCCCTCCCGCAGAGGAACGAGTACATCTTCACCCTGATGGGCGAGGAGAGCCCCAGCGTGTTGGTGGGGCTGCGCTACGCCCCCGAGAAGCTCCACTTCCTCTTCTGGAGCCAGGAGCGGACCGGCGGCTGGCAGACCCGCGTCACCTTCCACAACGTCTCCCTCTCCAACAACCAGTGGCACACACTCGTCCTGGCTGTCTCTGGCCAGTCCTTCTCCCTGACGGTGGACTGCAGCATCCCCAAGGACATGTAGGTTGGGGGCAGTGGTGAGGGTCTCAGGAGGGCTGGCGGGGCGGTGTCCCTCCACCAGCATCTCCTCCAGCCACCAGCACCCGCCGTGAAACCGTCCCCTGCCTTTTCTCTGCTCCTCCACAGGGTGGTGGAGACGCCCTTCCCGGCCTCTCTATCAGTGAAGAGAGCCAGCTTCTACCTGGGCAACAGGAGAAGAAGGAAAGGAGTGTTCACGGTAGGTGCCCCATGGTTTGGGGTTTCCCTGACTGGCCATGGGGTGAGCTGCAGCCCCCTCTCAGCTCCCTACTCTGTCAGGGCTTGGGGCATGGTGTGGGTGGGCAGCAGAGGTGGCCAGGGGCCAGGGGTCCCACTGCTGGGCTCCCTGGCTGGCTGTGGGTATGCAAAGGGCAGTGCTGGCGACTGGCACTACTTTGTGGACAAGTGTGTTTTGGGGAGGATGTTGCCAGGGGTGCATCAACCAGATGGCACGGTCTCATTGACATAAAAGTTAGGGCAGTGCCTGATCCCCACCAGCAGTGAAAAGCGGAGGTGGTGAAAGCCATCTGGGGCTAAAGAGCCCCTTGCCAAGGCACCAGCTGTTAAATTGCCCAGGATGAGTATTTTGGCAGGCTGGGCATCTGACAAGGTTCTGATAAACGCACATGAATCCCATGGAGGCTTCCACAGCCCGGGAAGGAAGAGTCCTGAGGGAAATCCAGGGCATAAATCAGCTGCAGGTTCCATTTCTTGGTCTTGCTGGAGTTGCTCTCCATCATGCTGCTCCTGCTTTCCCAGGGCCTGCTGAGACAGCTTGTCCTGCTCCCCGGAGCTGATGCCACCCCTCGGATATGCACCGCCATGAACCTTAAAGAAGCGACGCTCTCTGTCCCCACTGTCCTCCAGGATGTCCCCATGAAACCAGCGAGCAACGAGGTGCTAAAATACCCCTACGGTCAGTGGCTCCCCGTGGCACAGGCTCACGTGGCCAACTCCTGCTTCTGCCAAGGAAGGGTCTTTGCGTGGGGCTGGGCACGGAGCAGGAGCGCGGGGTGAGGGTGACACCAGCACCCTCTGTTTCCCAGTGTGTGTGGGGTGGGATCACTGTCCAAAACCTCCCTGGAGAGCCAGGGTGCCCCTGCCCGGGTCCCTTGGCAGCACTGGGCTCATGCCCATAGCCCCATGGGTGCCAGCCCCCAGTGTTTGCTCAGCTGGTCACTTCCCAGCTCAGGGCTGGGATGTTGCTTCCCCTGTTCCCTGTTGCCCATCATCAGGATGGGACTGGGATGTCCAACCCTTAGTGGTCAGGGAATGAGCCTTGCTGCTCCTCTGTCACTTGCCCTAAGAGGCACCTGCTTTGTTCCTCTCTGTGCCCAGAGACCGACACGAAGGTGACCCTGGGGTCCCGTCCATCCTGCACCAAGCAGGAGAAGGCGCAGTTCTGGTTCGATGCCTCCCAGCGAGGGCTGTACCTCTGCAATGGCAGTGCCTGGATTTCCATGCTGGAAGGTACTGGTGATGAGATGCTCTCCTGGGGACAGAGGGGGAGGCTCTTGCAGCAGAGGAGGAGCAGGGACGTGCCCTTGGCAGCAGTTTGAGGCAGGAAGCAAGTCAGACAACAGCAGACTGATGGGGCTGGGGTGTCACCTTTCCTCCCCCCCTCCCTGGCTGGGCTCCACTTTGCTCTTGGTACCCGTGTTGCCACTTCCAGTGCAGCTCCGGATTCAAGTGCCTCTCTGAAACAGCTCCCCAGTCACTCACACAGTGCCTGCATTGGCCATCTGCGTTACCCATGTTGTCCGTCCCTCCTAGGGCTTCTCCAATCAGAAATGAGCACCAGGTCTGTCCAAGTGGGACAGATGACCCTGCAGAAAGACACACCAGGGGTGCCAGGGTGCTCTCTGCTGTGGGCTCCCCACAGCATGGGTGCTCCAGGTGCCTAAGCACTTGCAGAGTGGGCAAGAAGGAGCAGAAAGACTCATCAGCTGCCAGAGATGCTTGAAGGAGCAAACGGAGGGTGACAGAGGCAGGTCCCCACGTCTTCCCAGCTCTAGGGGCCTTCATGCAGAAAATGGTGGGGCAACATCGGAGCAAGAAGGTGGCAAAGCCACCAGAGCCTGGAGGGATGGACATTATTCAATAGCAACATGGATTTTGCTCACTGGCACTCTCCTACATGCTCCAGGCAGTCTGCCAGGATCCCTGGTGAGCCCTGGAGGTTGAAGCACGCCCACAACCGAGCCATCCTTCCCATGTAGAGTATTTGGATGAGCTGTTTGCTCCCCACAGGAGCTGGTAGTGGCTGGACTTCCCCCCACTTCCCTGCCTCTGGAAGTCATCAGGATTGGCACCCTGGCCTTTTTTTCCCAAGGAGAACTCATACTGGGGTCTTGCTAACCTCTGCCCCTTGGTGCCACAAACGCTGGCCCTTCTTGTAGCCCTACTCCTGCCATTTGTCTATTCCAGAGCCCACCCATCTGCCACTGGGACTGGCTTAGCCTTTCTGTTCTAATTTCTGGCATTTAATTCCGTCTAAGTCTTCTCTAACTTCTTCCAGAGCTCATGCTGACTCCAGCCAGAGAAAACATCTGGTGCAGGGCTGCTGCAGGTGGGTACACATTAACCCAGCTGGTCTCAGCAGCCCAGGTCCTCTGCCTCTCCTCCTCCTCGTTCTCTGTAGGACAAATATATCAACCCACTTCCTAAGAAGCAATGAAAACCCACGGTGTATCGTTCTTCCCCACTCCCAGAGGGCCATTTTCCCCCCACAGAGCAGCAAGTGCCGCTGAGCCAGCTCTGCTATGCGACACGGGGCACCTCTCCAGGCCAGGGTCATCTGGGTTTAACCTCACCCTGCTGCTTTTGTGGTTCTCCTAGGCAAACAGAGGCTGGACTACGTGGAGGAGTACCAGAACTTGGTGACCAACTCCGAGACAATGGGAGTGGAGGTCTTCACCATCCCACAGGTGGGACTATTTGCAGCCACTGCCAACCGGTACACCCCCCCAGGATCTGCCATCTATAAGTGGACCGAGGGGAATTTTGTGCCCTACCAGAACATCCCCACCTACCAAGCTCAGTCATGGAAGTATTTCACCATAGGAAAGAAGGTAAGACTGCCTGGAAGGTCATTTCAGAGCCTTAGTACTTCAGTATTGCCTAGCACTGGCTTCTCTTCACCTAGCCTGGACTCCTGGACACGGCTAAGGGGGGGAATCTTTCTCTCTTCTCTCTTTGATGGGGTCACACCGATACACATATTCAGCCAGTCAGGGTCTGCCCTAGGGCCTGCTGGCTGATCCCCGGGCTGCCCTCTCTCTTTTGCTATTTTCTCTGAGACACAACTACATCCACCCAGGCCATTTTCAGCACTTGATGCTCACGGCGTGGGTAACCGCGTCTGGAGTGCTCAGATCTCTTCCCTAGGGATGTCCAGCGTGTCTGCGAGGTCAGCCTCCAAAGCCAGCTGCTGGAATCAACCCAAAGAAATGGCTCTGGCTTCATTTCTAGCAGGTTTTGCAAGTTCCTGCCTCAGACGGAGCGAGTGCCAGAGTTGAAATGTCCTTCGTGTGTGGACACGTGTCGTGCAGAGCTGCAGTACAGCTGGGGTTTGTTGTGCTTGTAGGGCAGCCTCCACCCTGGCCAAAGGCTGACCCCTCTGGGAAGCAGGTTGTGCTGTGGTCCCCATCGGGCACCATGGAAGTGCCTAGGAGTCACCCCAGGGCTGTGCCTGGGCTCCTGGGGACACGCAGCTCCTGATGTGGGAGCACAGAGAGTGAAGCCCTCCCTAAGCTCTGGCTGTGGCAGGCGTCCTGCCATGCCCAAGGTCTGCTTCATAGAATCATTTATGTTGGAAGAGACCCTTGGGATCATCAAGTCCAACCATCAGCCCTACTCTACCAGTTCTCCCCCTGCTTCTTAAGACCTGTGGCCTTACAGAGCCATCAGAGCCGGTAGCTCCCTCCCACTGAGCAAGGCTACCCACGGAGTGGTAGGTGGGAGCTACCCACAGAGTCCAACCTTCTGGATTTTAAAAGCCTCTTGCTTTTCACTCATTCCAGGACTTTGGAGCCCTCTCCTCCTCCCCTGGGCAATCTGCCTTGGGACTTCTGCAGGGTATCTGCCTGGTAACTCTCCCCGGGGAGCTGTTTGTCACTTTGCAAGGAGCCCCGGTCCAGCCAGCAAACATCTGCTGAGAGCCAACTCTGGGCAGAGCTCCCAGGGCAGTGGGGATCGTTCCCCCTCCAGAATGAGCCTTTCTGGCTTTTGTCAGCAGCCTCTGGGCAGGGTGGCTGCAGGGCTCCCCCATCGTGAGCCACACGCTGCAGGGCAGAGAAGGATGGGCAGAAGTGCTGCCTCCAGGCTTGGTAGCCCTGCTGTTTGGATAAAAATGGGCCACATCCCTCATTATCCCCGTGGTGGTGGGGTCCTGCAGGAAACCTGGACCAGTCTAAAAAATGCAGCTGTGTTGCACAGCTGGCTTTGGGTGCCTGCCCTTCCACCCCCCTGTCCCACCTTCACCCCACCCGTGCTTCTCTGCTCCCCTTTGGGAGGAGAAAACCGAGATGTCCTGGCTTGTTATTTTTCAGATCTTCCTAGCAGTGGCTAATTTTGAGCAGAATGACAGGGGTCAGGAGTTCTCTGTAATATACAAGTGGAGCCGCAGGAAAGAGAAATTCATCCCGTACCAGAGGATCAGCACGCACAGCGCCAGGGACTGGGAGGCATTTGTCATTGAGGGAGAGGCTTTCCTCGCCGTGGTCAACCACAGAGAAGGTACCCAGCCCTTATATTCCCTTCTGGCAGCCCTGGGGGTGGCACTGGGGACCACGGCACCCTGCCAGAGCATCCTCCCATTGCCATGGCAACACTGCAGCTCCCTGCGCATCCTCTGTGGGAGAGCAGGGTGAAGCTGGGGAGTCGGTGCCCACGGCTCAGAGAAGCGTGTCCCTCAGGAAGCCTGAACCTTTGCAAACCCTCTCATTTTAGGAGACAAAAGCACTCAGGGAGGTGGCTGATGTGATCCCCCCCCCGGGTTTGTGACGGTGGAGGACAAGGAGAGGCGTGGGGATGGTCACTGCTGGGCCTCTGCTTCCAGTGCTCCCAGTTGTCTCCCCAGTGCTGCATAACTCGGCGGGGCGCTGAGGGCTGCGGGTGCCTGGGCTTGCAGGGGCTGAGCCTTTTCAGAAGGCAAAGCCTTGGCCTTGTGGGCATATAGGAAGCTGAGGGAAGCCAAGACAGCCGGCTGGTACCCTGCCCTCCCTGGGTACCCTGCCAGCATTCTGCGCTGGGGTGTGCCCCCCTCAGCACAGGGGATGATGGATGGGTCAATACCACAACCCTGGCTCTCCAGGATGCACCCAGGATGTGGGGCTGGTGGGTTCCTTCCCTGCCCTCAGGGCTGGCTCTTAGGGGGGCATCAGCTCCTCTGGCACCTGGTGGCACGTTGCTCGGGCAGCCAGTGGCTGGTTGGCAGGGCCAGTCTGTGAGCTGGGCTAGAAACTCCTTGTGTCACCTGTTGGACCCCACCATGGCCAGTTTAAACGAGACTTACCCCCGTGGCAGCAGCAGCAGCAGCAGCAGAAAGGTGCACATCATGTAGGGTGTGAGATCATCAGAGCCAAGACAAACTGGGGATGATCCTTTCCCTGGTGGTACATGTCTGTCTGTCCGTCCCCTCTAGGGAATAACCACAACATAGACAGTGTGATATACAGGTGGAACCCCAGGACAGGGTTGTTTGAAACCAACCAGACCATCCCTACCTCTGGAGCCTATGACTGGGAATTTTTCACCATCGGGCCGTATTCCTTCCTGGCTGTGGCGAACACCTTCAATGGCACATCCACTAAGATCTACTCACACATCTACATCTGGCTCAGTGGCTCCTTCCAGCTCTTCCAGTCTATCCTGGTAAGGCTCAGCCACTGATCAAACCCTACTCCTCAGTCCCCTCTCTGGGTTTGGACAAGCCAGGGGATAGTTACAGGGACAGATGCTCTTCAGTGCTAGTTTCCCACTGATCCTCCCATAGCCATTGACCAAGCGAGGTTTATGTTTTTCCTTGGCTGGTTTCAGGAGTGGTTAACTTCCCCGCTGTGCCTCCTTCTTGACTTGCAAAGGTTTGTCCACATCCAGCTGCTCACGTGGCTTCCTTCCCCACAGACTTTTGGTGCTGCTGACTGGGAAGTCTTTCATATCGGGGACAGAGTCTTCCTGGCTGTTGCGAACAGCCACAGCTATGACAGTGGGATGCCAGCACCCTCTAACTTTTATGCCATCAACTCCTCCATCTATGAGCTGAACATCACTGCCCAGATGTTTGTCAAATTCCAGGACCTCCTCACCTACAGGTACATGTGCAAAGAGGTGCTCCTCAATCCGTGTGCTTCCACTGAGCAGCCTGGAGGTCACCTGGAGAGCCCGTGCAGGCTTGCATGCTGCCAGGGACCAAGACTGGTGGGAACAATGATGGGTACCAGTGGGAGCTAGGAGAAAGCCTTGGATTTGGGAACGATGGTGGATCACATTTCAGGGAACAGCCTGGGAAGAGCAGGACTTTCTGTGTATCATCAGGGTGACAGAGATTGGTGTGGGATGGGTTCAGCCCCATGGACACACCATGGAGAATTGGGCAGAGAGGAACCTGATGAACTTCAAGCAGGGCAAGTGTAGGGTCCTGTCCCTGGGAAGGAAGAACCCCCCGCACCAGGACAGGTTGGGGGTGACCTGCTGGAGAGCAGCTCTGAGGAGAGAGACCTGTGAGTCCTGGTGAAGAACAGGATGCCCAGGAGCCAGCAACGGGCCCTGGTGGCCAAGAAGGCCAATGGCATCCTGGGGTGCAGAGAAAAGTGTGGCCACCAGGTGGAGGGAGGTCATCCTCCCCCTCTGCTCTGCCCTGAGGAGGCCCCATCTGGAGCACTGGGACCAGTTCTGAGCTTCGCAGTTCCAGAAGGACAGGGAACTGCTGGAGAGGGCACAGCAGAGGACCATAAGGATGATGAGGGTCCTGGAGCATCTCTGTGCTGAGGAAAGGCTGAGGGACTTGGGTCTGTTTAGTCTGGAGAAGAAAAGACTGAGGGGGATCTGATCAACACCCAGAAATACTTCAAGGGGGGTGTGAGGAGGACGGGGCCAGGCTTTTTCCAGTGGTGCCCAGTGACAGGACAAGAGGGACTGGGCACAAACTGGACCATAAGAAGTTCTGTCTAAATATGAAGAGGAATTTCTTTCCTGTGGGGGTGGCAGAGCCCTGGCAGAGGCTGCCCAGAGAGGTGGTGGGGTCTCCATCTCTGGAGACATTCAAACCCCACCTGGACACGTTCCTGCAGGACCTGCTCTGGGTGGACCTGCTCTGGTAGGGGGTTGGAGGAGACGATTTCCAGAGGTCCCTTAATACCCCATATCATTCTGTGATTCTGTGACACGCAGCCCCTTCCTCAGCTGGCCACGTATAGGCCTTCTCACCTGCTTGCTTCCTCCCCAGCGCCCTGGACTGGGAGTTCTTCTCAGTGGGAGATGACTCTTTTCTGGTGGTAGCAAACTCCTTTGATGGCTTCACCTTCTCCGTTAACAGCATTATCTACAGGTACTGCTGCGGGAGGAGGGCAGGGCTGGGTAGTTGGGTGGTTGTTCCCAGCAAGAACAATCCTGGTGGGAACCCAGTGCAGGGGCAACCTCTGCAGGGGCTGGTGCACATGCCCAGGGAGGATAAACAGGACTGCTCCCTGTTTCTGGAGAGGTTTCCAGGCAGGAATGAGAAGCCCCAGTGAGGGACATTCCACCCTGCACTATGGCCGGGAGGTGGGAGATGCCAGCTCCACAGCTTGGCTTTTCTGTCCCATTTCATGTGCCCAGCATGTCTCCCAAGAGCTAACTGCCCTCCTTGTGCAGGTGGCAAGGCTATGAAGGCTTCGTAGCGGCTCACCACCTCCCCACTGTCGGCTGTAGAGACTGGGAGGCGTTTCACACCACTGAGGGCTCCTACCTCCTCTACTCCAGTGCCAAGGAGCCACTTTCCAAAGTGCTCAAGCTGAAAACCACCTGAGGTGGCTGAGACACGCTCAGCTTATCGGCAGGACCGGGGCAAGCCGGGCATTGAGGTGAAGATGGACCACAGTGCCCAGAGATGGCCACAGCTTCAGCCATGCAGCTGGCTGGTAGTGTGCTCTGCCGGATGGGGAGGAGGAGAAGTGGAACTCCAGGGCTCCCTGCAGCGTTGTCTGGGGAATGGCAAAGGGGCTGCGACCCTGCTTTTGTCCTGTTTCTCCTGGGCAAGCACCGCTGCCATGCTCCAGAGCCCTGTCCCACCTGATGCCCGGGCGCTTCCCTGGGCTCACCACTGGCACACCAGCGCTTGGCAATCTCCATCTCCACCTCAACCCAGAGGTGCTGTTGGTTGCATCCAGATCTTGTGCAAAGCCAGGGAAGAAAGAGACTGAGTGGAGCGTGTGCTGCCAGGGTGGATGGGCGGCCGTGGGGAGAAAATGGCATGTGAGATTCTGGGGGGAAAAGGGGCTTTGGGCTTGGCTCTGGCTGCCCAGTGCCTGGGGCTGTGACACTGCTCAGGACCCATCTGGTTCAACATTGCATGCCATGCTCTGCGTCCATCTTTGGTGGTGTTGCCATCCCATCGCACTGCCCCAGGTGCCTGCCTACCCTCCTGCTCTGCCTGGCCAGTTTTGACCATCCTTGCCAAGTGACAAGCAGATACTGTACAAGCCCACAGATGTGTTCAGGGACTGGTGCTGGTCCTTGCACCCCTTCCTTTGAGGTTAGCGACTCCTGAGTAAACCTGCTGTGCACTGGGACCAATCCAGCTACTGTGGGCACGGGAAAGACCCAAACTCTCCAAGTGAAACTCTGGCTTCTTTTCTTTTCCTCTCCTTTGTCTGGGGGACTCTTTTGCTTAAACCAGAGCTCTAATAAACTGTGTGCACCCAACTTTCCTCCCACACACAAGCTGTAGCTGCAGGTACCCGGGTTGCTCTGCCCATGACAGGCTTTCCTCCACTCGCCAAGCCACCCCTGAGTGAGATGTGGCTATGTCCATGGCCACAGGTGGCCTGTGAGGGATGAGGTGGCCCTGAGCACAGTGGGGTGCTGGGGCAGGGGTGCCCAGGACCTTCAACCTCTCCCAATTTCCCAGAGTATCACTGTCTCCAGGTTTCTCTCTGGGTTTCCCCTGGTGCTGGGAAGCCTGCAGGAGGTGCCAGCCGCCCAAGAAGGGCCTGGGGGGAGCAGAGCCTGAGCCACTCCAGGGTCCAGGGCTGGGAGACACCGTGGGCAGCCCCTGCAGACCTCCATCCTCCCCCAGGCCAGCCCCAGCTGCAGTCTCTGCCAGAAAGGACCATTTCTTGCTGGTGAAAGAAGGCAAAACCCTATTTGCTTCCTATGGCAGTGTCTCTAATGATGCCCCCAGGAAGGGTGAGATAAGGCAAGACCAGATGCAGAGGCACCATTTCACCAGCTGGCCCCTGCCTGAGGCAGGCTGTGGTGAGGATGCAGGAGGTGTAATCTAATGGGAGTCAAGCTGGTACATTGAATTTAGGCTCCTCTGCTTCGGGAGAGATTGAATTAGGACAAGTGCAGCCCCCCTTGAGCACCACCGCCCTCCCGAGACGCCCAGTTCCCAGTGCTGCGCATACCCTGAGGGCTTTTCCTGTGTGCAGGGCTTTATTGAGAAATCAAAGGTTTGGGACATCACACCCGGGTTGCTGGTGGCAGGCAGAGGCCACCAAGATGCTGGGCAAGGGCTGGGGCCAATGTCCCTCACTGGAGCCAGGACAAGGTTACCCTGGTGCACAGATCAACCGCTGCCCCCCCAAACTCCAGGGACCTCTTGTCCCCAGGAAAGTGCCCCCCCACCCGCCTGCCCGCCTCTGCCTCCCCAGGGGCTCGTTCTCTCCAAACCATGTGTGCTGGGAGCCCGTGGCTGGGGCTTCTTTCCCTGGGAGCTCAGCCCTGGCAGAGGAGAAGGGGTCTGTGCCAGGGGGGTTCCTCCCTGGGAACCTGAGCTCGGTGTGGGCTGTTCCCAGCATCCCTCCCCCGTGTTGTTTGCTCACGCCCAGTTCAGCATCGCTGGCAGCGGGGGGACGAAGACGGTGGCACTCGTTTGCAGGACTGACCGGAGCGAGCACTGGAAAGCCCCGCAGAGAAGCTTTGAAGCCCACCAGGTTGCCACCGGCTCCCTGAGGAAAAGCCGGGAGCGGGGTGCCGGAATCCTGCCGCTACAGGGCAGTGCTGCTGGTCTCTGCCTGGCCCTGGGTGCTTGGCAGTGACTTCAGGTAGTCCACGTGCTTGCAGGTGTCCTCGCGGTTGTGCCGGACGTAGCAGATCACGTAGACGATGACCATGGTGAACCAGCCAAACATGGTGATGAACATGGCCACGTCCATGGTCCTCTGGCGCACGCTGCAGAAGTTGACGCCGGCATCCAAGACCTGGAGCAGCGGCTTGCCCACGTACTCCTGGCGGGGGGCCGTGTGGCAGGTGATGCCCTGGACGGAGTCGGGGTCCAGCCGTGCCTCCCACAGCACCTCCTGCAAGGCACACTCGCAGTGCCAGGGGTTGTTGGCCAGGCGGAGCTTGGCGTTGAGCGCCAGCAGAGCCTCCTTGGGGATGCTGCGGATGCGGTTGCTGGAGAGGTCGAGGGTGCGCAGCCCGGCGGCCACCCCTTTGAAAGCTGCCCTGTCGATCTTCTCAATGGCGTTCCTGGAGAGATCCAGCTCCTCCAGGTGGGAGAGGTGCCTGAAGGCATTGCTGGGGATCCTGGTGATGCTGTTAGCGTCCAGCTTGAGGAACACCGCGTCTTTGGGGATGTCCTTGGGGATCTCCTCCAAGTGCTGGGAGCTGCAGAGGACGGCCTTCGCCCCCGCCCGCTCCGTGCACTGGCAGCTGGGGGGGCAGGAGCTGCCCCAGGGGACACACAGCAGGAGGCAAAAGAAAGCCTGGGCCACGCTGGCCGCCGGCGTGTTGGTGAGGGTCGTCTTGCAGCCGGCCAGCTCGGCGTGGCTGCCGGAGATTCCCCGGTGGCCGCAGCAGCTCCTGGGCAGCAGGGCGGCTCCTCTGCGCTCCTGCAAAGCCTCTCCCATGGCTGGAGGAAAGCGGGGGGTGGAGGGGGTATGACAAGGCATTCTTTCCCGGAACGCTGCTTACAGCTCACATGCAACGTGCCCTGGCCAAGCGGGGAGAGGCTGAGCCCAGGAGCCCACCAAAAAAAGGTGGGATGGCAGCGATTGCCATCTTTTCCAGGCCATCCTGGTTTGGTTGAAGATTAACTATGCCTGGACACAGAACTGTAGAGATCAAAACCCCTTCCTCCCACCCCATCCCGGTACAGACCAGGCAGTCAGAAGGTGCTGCAGGATGGGGGTGCTAAGGTGGGCACGGCTCGGGAGCCCCTGCCCCAGCCTGCTGCCAGTTTCCACGAGGAATGCGGTGGTTTGCTGCTGGAAAACAGCAGCAGTAAATTCCTCTCTCTCTCAAAAAAAAAAAAAAAAAAGAAAGAAAAAGAGATGATTCAGACTCCCCGGATCATCAGACCGGCTTAATCACCAGCGGGTTTTTAAATAACAAGATGTGGAGTTCTTCTGCTTTCCCCACCTGATCCTCGAGCTGGTACAAGTCACGTTCCCAAGGATTTTGCCAAAGCAGGGGTTTGGAGGTGACTCCGTTTTTTAAAGTGAACAAAGAGTATGGTGTACTAACCTGACTCCAGGAGCTGGAGCTTAAGAGAGGAGCCACTGAGCATCACAATAAAGGGGGTGATTTGGAGACCCCAAGGGCGACTCTAGCCCTGAGTGGGATGAGGCAGGAGGTGCAGCAGGTGGACCTTCTTTCCTCTGCCCTGTGGTACTACTCCTTCCTCTCCTGCTGCCTTGTTTGGGCTGGGGTGAAGAGATCCCCAGGGAGGGGAAAGTTTGGGGGGGTGGGACCCTGGCAGGGAGCCTTTACCCCGGAATGAAATTGTCCATGGTGATTTCACTTGGGCAGCCAGTCATTATCCCTCTGGTACCAGCATCCTTCTGATCACAGCATCCCCCTGGTACCAGCATCCTTCTGATAATGGCATCCCCCTGGTAACAGCATCCTTTAAGTACCAGCATCTCTCAGGTATGAGCATCCTCAGGGTATCAGCCAGGGGATGCCCATACCTGAGAGATGCCGCCAGTGGGACCTGCCCAGGGGCGTGGGACTCTTCCAGAGGAGATGAAGTCACGCTGCCAGGGAATCCCTCTGGCCCTACAATTGCTGCCGGGGTCCTCCAGCCCCGTCCCTCTGGCGGGGGCAAGGATGCACTTTGCGGTGCTGGATGCCGCCGCTCGCCCGAGCCTGCTCCCACCCCTGGAAGGGCTCCAAGGACCCACAGCCGCCCCGTCCCACCACCCAGGAGATGATGCCCAGCCCCGAACCGCCCTCACACTCTGCCAAGGCGCCTGCCGGACCTTCCCGGGAGAGAGGTTTGGGGAGCCGGGGCTCCGTCCGCAGAACCGCCCCCCCCACAGCCACGGCGTCCGGGGACGGGGGGGTCCCTTACCGGCTGCGCTGCGGTTCGGCTCCGGCGGCGNGGTCCGGGCGAAGAGGCGGCCGGTGGGGACACCCCGGGAGCAGAGCCGCGGGTGCTGTGGGCGAGCCCGTTCGGGGCTGTAATTATCTGAGCGATGCTAATGAGGATCCGGCAATTCTTCCCGGGCTGCGGTGGCTGCTCGCTGGTGCGGGGCTGCGGGTCTAGAAGGTGCTGTGAGGCAGGATGGCCTCATCCCTCCCCAGCCGTGCCCCTAGCCTGACTCTCGGCCACTCTGGGAGACGAGGAGCAGGCACCGAGCAGGCCAGGAGGGATGGGAGAAGGCACCGCCTTGCTTTCCAGCAGCTCCTCGCTGTTGACTCCGAACATGTCAAGTCATCTCTGCAGCCAGCATTTGGAGGGGTGTGAGTGTGTGTGTGTGTGTGTGTGAATCTGCAGGCAAAGTGAGTTTGTGTGACAAGGTTGGGGGTGGAAATGCTCAAACTGGGCTCGTCCTGGACGTGCACCTTCCAGAAGTGAAGACAGAGCCCGTAAGGGAGAAGATGTCAGTCCTGGCAGGAAGGTACCTGCTGACCTTTTGCCACAGCTTGGTTTCAGCCTCAGCTTCTCACACCACCCACAGCAGCCCAGGGCTGCGGCACATGGTACCAGCCCTGGCCTGCACCACCTAATCTGAGAGCCTTCCTCATCCTCTTTTCCCTACAAAAGTGTAGATCTGGGTCAGGCTGTGCTTTTTCACACCACCAAATATTTCCTCTTCGGGATCCTGGTTCCCACCAGGCCCTCCAATCCCACAAAAGGCACGTGAGCTGGGGGATCCAAACTGGTGAAGGAAAGAGGACAATCCCTTCCACGTCCCCCAGCCCCAGCAGAGAGGCCAGAGAACCCTGCTCAGCTCTGACCTCCCAGCAGCGGGGTCAAGCGTGGGATGGCAGAGCTGGCTCGTGCTGCTCTCTGCCCAGCTCTGCAGCAAAGTTGGAGTGGGGTGAGACAAATGGAGGGACAACTTGCCATGTGACAAGGTGGCAGAGCTGCAAGAGGTGTTTTTGGCTCCAGGTTGCTGGATGGGCTTCACAAGACACCGCTTATGAACAAAATACCAACAATTATAATTTGACAACCTTTCCAAGCAATGAATTCCAGGGCATGCTCACCTCTGATTTGGGTGCCTGAGTGCCCTTTTGGAAGAGAGGACGCCTTACAAGCCCCTGGCAATGTGGAGGGAGCTGAGGGTCCAGGGGAAATGCCCTCAAAAGCTCTCCCTAGGCACAGCCGAGGTAAATAGTGCCCCCAATATCCCCAGTGCCCAGGTGGGAACGGACAGGCTGTAAGCTTGACCAGAAAAGCAGCACAACCATTCAATACATGGTTTATTGAGGTGGGTTGACTGAGTTGCCAGTTGGGCACCCCCCACCCCCCCTGGACCTTGCCAAGCCCCAGTGGTGAAACTGCAGTTGTGGTGTGATGGCCACGGGTGTGGGAAGAACATCCCCAGCTGGCTGGTGTCTGAGCCATCAGGAGAGGGGGGGGGAACTGAAGTCCTTCCCTGGGGAGGACCAGCCACAATACGCCACCGTGGGGCTGTTCCAGGCTGTCGAGAAATGTCTCCACTGTGCCTTGTTCTCCCCATAACAGACAACAGAAAAGGTGAGTGAAGGACCTCTTAAGAGCAGATGTTTGGCATGGACACTCTGATGTCTGCTCTCCGCTCCCTACCTGCCCAGGAGACCACAGAGTGTCCCACCTGGGTCCCAACAATCTACCCCTTTCTGTCCGTGCGCAGAAGGGGATGGGACAGGCAGGTGACATCTAGCTGGTGCGTTGGCTCAGAGGGAAGGAGTTCAGCCACAAGACGGTGCTCAGCATACACAGGCAGGATCACACAGTAGGGGATGTGGCGGGGGGACTTGTGCAGAGCTATGGAACCATAGGTGTACAAGCCAGGAGCTGCTCACACCTTCTGAAGTGCTGGCTCCCAGCTCAGGAACATGCTGGGTCTGAGGCGAGCAGAGAGATGGGGACAGCTGCCACAGGAGGGACTTGCAGGGTGATCAGGAGCTTTAGGTGCAGAAGAGCCCAAGCCTTCTCCAGAGCAATCCTCCAGGAGCTGAGGCAGTGGGGCTGCCAGGGCTCAGAGCAGGAGCAGAAGTGCCCACTGGAGCTGCTGGGTGAAGGGGAACCTGGGGCTGCCGAGTCCCCAGTGCCTCCCCCAAAGCAAGGAGCGGGAGGGAGCTGAGAGAAGAAACACCTTGCAGGAGCAGCCCTGTGGCTCTTCTTGGCCCAAGCCCCAGTGCTGTGGCTGACGTGGAAGCACTGAGGGACAAGCTGGGGCTGGGCTTAGTGGCTGAGGTGGCTGGGATGCGGCATAGGCACTGCCCAGGCAGCCCCAGCCCCTGGCTGCTGTGGAGGGGACAGTTTTCCTCTCAGAGATGTGCATTGACCGAGGTAACCGAAGTACCTAATCCCCAGAAGCTGCCTGTGGTCTCACAGATGGTAGAGCTGCAGGTCCCAACCAGAGCCTGGTCTGTGGCAGCAGGAGCCCTGGCCGGTGCTGGAGGACTCAGTAGTAGGCGTCGAGGAGGGCCGAGACTTTGTGCAGGAGCTCCTTGTGGTTGGCATGCAGGGGGATCCTCTTGTCCAGCACCTGCCAGCGGATGCACAGCTCCGGGTCACAGCCCTGGAGGAACTGGAAGGGGACCAGAGACATCACATAGGTGCTGCTGGCAAAGGGAACATGCCAGACATGCTCAGCACCACCTCCAGTCCCCAGCCTCCTGCCCTTTCTTTCTGGGTCCCCCATTGCATGCCACCCCATGCTCATCCCCATGTTCTTCCTCCACTGCTGGAGGAGCCCACTCTTGCTGAGGATGAGCTCCAGCTCCCCTGCCCCACGCCTGCTGAGAGCCTGCTGAGGGAGCTGCCGGGGTGGGGGGCCTGTACCGAATTCAGCCGCTTCATCTCCACGTCGTTCTGGTTGTCGAAGTGCACGCTGATGGCCACCGTCTCGACCCAGGCGTTATCCGTGTTGCGGGGGTCATCGAGGTACCCCTTGTGTATCTGTGCACAGTGAAGGAGCGCTGCATCAGCTCTTCAGAGAGGCCTCACCACCTTTCTGAGGGCACCAAGAAGCCCCAGGGGTCGTTGGGCATTGCCCCACAGCTCCTCTGCCCCACCGGAGACCAGCGCCCTGTTCCCACTGCTGCATGGAGGGTGGTCACAGCAAGCACAGACACTGGTGTGTAGCCCATCCCCAGGGTCCCTGGACTATCTCCCAGACCCCAGTATGGCACATCTCCACCTCCTTCAGCCATTTCTCCCCAGTGTGGGCAGTTGCCAAGGGGTGATGCACCCTTCTCCCTGGGGACACCCACGTGCCCCATGCCACCATGATGTCTGTACTGTGGTGATGCTCCCATGCACCTGTACCACCANGTGATGCACCCTTCTCCCTGGGGACATCCATGTGCCCCATGCCCCCATGTGCCTGTACCACCGTGATACCTACGTACCCCTGTACTGGGGTGACACCCTGATGTCCCTGCACTGCCGTGACACTCACATGCCCCCCCCTACTGCTGGGACACCCAAATGCCCCCCACCTCAGTGCCTTGTTTCAGCAAGTTCTGGAACTGGGGCCAGAATTCCCGGCGCAGGATCCACTTGAGCTTCAGTGGTAGTGTCTCACCCGGCTCCAGAGACCCCTGTGCCAAACCAGACATCAGCCATGGGGCCTGCCATCAGCCCAGCCTCCCCCACTGCCACCAGCTTGGCCATCAAGGGGGTTGCCACCACTGCAGAACATTCCACAAGCTCTGGTGGGGGGAGCAAGCAGGGGAGCAAACCCTTCCTCTCCTGCCAGAAGCCCTCAACTGTGCCCAACATGTCTGAGTTTGCCTGATTCAAGGTCTGGACCTCTCTGTCAAAGGAAGCTGTGCCAATGGCTTATGTCAGGAAGGACGTGTGAGAACTGGAGCCATGGAAGAAGAGGAGGAGGAGGGAGAACCAGGGGGTCAGGGTGGGTGGGGATACGTGGTGGGACTCCTGGCAGCACAGCCCTGCATTCAAATGCTCAGTGGGAGGAGCAGAAGTACCTCCTGGGACAAGGCTGTGACACCCATCTTGTGATTCTCCCTGTTCTGCAGGGCATCCAGCCACCAGCTGGTCCCCTTCTCCCCAGACCCTTCTGTGCTGTTTCCACCAGCTCTTACCCCAGGCAGAGCCCAGACATCCGACAGCGGATACTGGGCCACTAGGACTTCCAGCATCTTCTTCAGGCTCTTCCTTATGATGGATCCATCCAAATTCCTCCTCCAGCTGTTGGAGAGGCCCCTGTTACGCTGCAGCTGGACTCGGGTCCCCCTGCCCAGCAGCAGTTATTGGGCAGCAGTGGGTTTTGCCAGGTCCCAGTCGCTCTGAGACAGATTTGTGGCCCCTTTTCCATTCTACCTCCCAGCCCTGTCCCTGAGCAAAGACACCTCTCTGCCTCCAGGTGCTCACCGTGTCACAACAGGGTGCAGGGCATGGTTGGGCCCAAAGCAGTGCAGCCTCCCGCGGCCTCGCAGCCCCGTCCTGCCCATGGGGTTCCTGGCAAGGAGAGTGTGAGCGGGTTGGGATGGCACCAGGGTCCCCCCCCCGTGCACCTCATCGTGCCAGTCAAAGCCCCATACCACTTCCCCACATCTCCCACCACTGCACCACAGCTCAGCTCTTCTAGGCTGCTGGGCTGGTTTCTTTTGTCTGAGCATGATGCATACCATCATCCCTGCCCCACCATTAGCCCCAGGGAAGTGGGAACCAGCAAGCACCCAGGCTCCCCCTAATTTCTCCACCTCCCTGGTGCTTTGCCTACAGCCAGGCGCCCCAGCTCCCACCAAGCCCATCTGCCCTCCATGGTGGATGCAACTCACAGCGGCAGCCCGTCCTGCACGGCGTAGAGGCCGTGGAAGCTCTGCCGGTCGATCAGCCCATCCATGGTGTTGTAGTTGATCTTCAGGAGAGACTCCAAGGAGCTGGGGGTGGGGGAGGGAGGCAGACAGCCAGGGAGGGCTAGTTGTGCCACCAAGAGGAAGGGGTAGAGGAGTGGGGAACTCCAGGGGGACACTCACGGGCTGAACGGGTCCTGCACAGCCATGTCCTTGTGCTCAGCCGAGTAGGCAGGAGGGTCGTAGAGCGGGAAGTCCACCTGCAGAGCACATGGACGAGTCAGGTCACCCTTGCTCTGGTGGCAAGCAGGGACTGGGACCTCCCAGAACACTTTCTGTCCCAGGCCCTTCCTCTGCCTGGCTCGTGGCATCATTCCCCAAGGCACATAGGGCTCGGGGCCCTCCTTGAGAGCTGAGCTCAGGGTCTCAGCTGGAGGTCTGGTGCCTCTCATTCAAGCCCCAGTGGAAACCAGTGGCAGAGCCTGTCCCTGACCCTGACCCAGCCCTGATTCAGGAAATGCAGAGGCAGGTGATTGTACCATGCTTCACCCTGGCCATCCCTAACACTGCAGATCCCAGCAGGAACCATGCCCATTCACCCCTCCTTGAACCTGGGAGGACCTTGGAGCAACTGCTCCAGGAAACCTCCTGTCTCCCTGCTCTAAGAGCAAGGATGGTCTGTTCCTCTTCTCAACTCTGGTGGATCTGCCCCATGCCCTCCCCTCCCAGCCCCATTGCCCACGGTGACAGCTCTCACCTCCCAGGGCACCTTCTCATCCGGCACAGGGAAGCGGAGGGTGTGAGACCCCGGGTAGAGCAGGTTTCGGGCAAGCACGTGGTATGGGGGCTGGCTCTCCTCAGCTTTCCCCTCCAGGTCAACCTCCTTCATCTCCGAGGGTTTGCTGGAGCCTGCAAGCCAGACGTGGCCAGCAAGGCCCCACAGAGTGGAGTCCTGAGTCTGGTGCTGCCGCCCCCATGGCTCTGCTGAGGGGGCTGGCTGGGTCTCTCTAGGGTAATGCTGATGGCCCCTGGGGACCTGGCCCCAGCATCCCTTCCAGCAGACCCCAGAGGGGCAGGGCATGCCCTTAGGGGTACAGAATCAGCCATGGACTCTAGGGAGGACTCTGGAGTGGAGAGTGGGAATGGCCACAGGAGGGGCTGGATGGTCTTGTAGAGACCCCAAACCTCCCTGGACCAAAGATTCCTCGGCCTTAGCCTTGCTGCTTAACAGAGGGGTGTGAGGGGCTGCTCAGCCCTGGTCTGCAGCCTGCAGGTACCAGCATGGGGCCCCAGGTTTCCCCCATGCTGCTGGGGTGGAGATGGGCTCTGCTTACCCACGGGTGGCATGTCCGCTCCGGAGCTGATGCCATTGCCCTGCAGCGCTTGCATTATCCACCTCAGGGCCTGGGCACTCTGATGGACCTGTGTGGGGGAAGAGAGGGTCAGCCCTCCCGGACCCCCACTGAGCCCCATTCCTTCAGTAGGGCAGGATACGGCCCTAGCAGGAGGCACTGCTGCCCCGGGCTTCTGGCTAGTCACCCCCCAGGGCAGCAGCTGTCCTCGCTGTGCCTCGATGCTCCACTTGGAAAACCACCTGCAGGGAAACATGCCCCCAGCCGCTTGTGCAGGGAGTGGAATAGCTTCCCGGGGAGGGGGTGGAGAGGCCCCTGTCTCCAGGAGGTCTGGAGGGTCCTCTCTGGCCAAGGAGAAGAGCTGGGTCAGATCTAACTGCTTGGGGTGACCAGAGGAGGCAGAGGTTCATCCCACCATTTCCCAGGTTCATCCTGTTCACTTCGCAGTCAAACAGAGCGTTTCCCATAAGGCTTTTCCTCTCAGAGGCTGCTGTTTTGGCAAGGAAACTCAAGCTCTTTGAAGGGGAATTGATTCAGAGGGGCTTCCTGTGCTCTGGTTCAGTTGACTGGGCCACTGGAAAAGCCCATCTTTCTTAGGCAGTTGCTCAGCTTTTGCCTCACCTGGTCCTCGAGAGAGACCAGTCTCTGCTCCACCAGCCCTGTTCTCTTCACCCTGTCCAAATCCAGCAGCTCTGCCAATACGTCAACCCTGGAGGGACAGTGCAGAGAGGAACCACCTCAGCAGCCAGCCCCACACTGATCCCAGCTCTTTCCTGCCCTGATCCCAACTCTTCCCTGCCCAGGACACTGCAGAACAGAAGGATGTCCTGTCTCAGGAGCATTGGTACCTCTGAGCAATGTCTCGGATCTTCTGCTCTGTGTTCTGCTTCTTCTGGCACTGCTGGTGCTGCAGGTAGTTCTCCTTCAGGTACATCTCCCAAGACAGGAGGGCAGCTTCTTCGTTCTTCTCCAGCTTCTCTTCTGCCAGAGGAAGGGGACAGCAGTGCTGTAGGTTCCCTGGACATCCCAAAGCCTGGTACCACAGCCCCGACGCCAAGCTTCATGCCTCGGTGCGTGGTGCCATGCCCCAGGGAGGGGGGAATGGGCATACTGGTCCTCACTGAGCTGTTTGTGGTGCACGGATGGCCTGCGGAGCAAGCCTCGACAGACCAGGATCTGCAGGTGGTTGAGGAGGATGAAGGGTGGAGGCGCGGGCGGGCGGCCATGGTACTCCTCAATCAAGTCGTGCCGCTGGAACTTCCAGATCTGGTCCGTGTGCTCCTGGACCTGCTGGAAGGTGTAGCTGGGGCAGAGCCCAGGTGTCAGCCATGCCATGGGGATGAAAGGGGCACATCGTGTCTGTATGGTACCCCGGCTCCTACCCATCTCCCTGATCAGCCCTGGCCTCCACCCACTACTTCCACCATATCTAACACCCCCCAAAGCACCCCTGTGCTCTGGTCAATGTGTGCCCCAGGACCCTCCTTGCACTTTCTCAGCGTGCGTTGCCCTGGCCATGGCCAAGCCCACAAGCAAAGCCAGCTCCATTCACTGCCAGGACCGTGGGGCCAGGACACACTCACTTGAACATGGCAATGAGGAGGTTGAGGAGGAGGATGTTGGTGAAGAGCAGGTACAGGCACAGCAGAATCACCGTCAGCCACTCTGGGAAGATGGGTTTATTGTTGTCCTCGTTTGTCTCTGGGCACTTGGGCTTGTAGGGGTCGGTCCCATTGGGGCTGCACTGCTCAATGTTGAAGTTGACCCCTGCAAGAGAGCATGGCATGACTCTCCTGCAGCCAAACCTCACAGTCTCCCACGTGGTGCTCTCTGAAAGCAGGCAGCATCAAGGGAGCTTAGCACCGGGCAGGGAGTTGGCCTCCATCTGCATCATCCCAGGGGCTCTGCACTGAGCTGGACGGACTCATGCTCCTGTGTCTTTGCTAGTGTGCTCTCTTGACCCTGGCCCTGGGATTGCACGGGTGGCAATGCTCCCAAGATGCTGGTGCAGGGCTCCAGCCCCATGCCCCATCATTGCTCCCTCTTGGCCTTACGTTGTGCTTGGAGCTAGGCAGGCTATGGCACCAGCTTGGTACCCCTCAGCCTTGTCGCAGTCACCCCGCTCATACTGCACGCTGTCACAGGCCGGTGTCCCTTACCGTCAATGTAGGAGGGAATCTGCCCAAAGATGGTCAGGTAGGAGTGGTAGACCACACCACGGAAAAGCCACTCCAGGCGTTCCTCATTGTGGATCAGGATGGCCTGCTTGGCAACCCCAAAGGACACCACCCAGACTGCTAGCAGGAAGAGGAAGAAGAAGACATCCTTCATCTGCAAAGACAGAGGAGAAGCAGAACTGTGTCCTGGAGCAAGCCCCGCTCCAGGATAGGATAACACGGGTGGCACATCCACCCTGTGCAGGCATCCAGCTGCTCCAGCTGGTCACCCTGGTGGGACGGAGGGGAGCTCTCACCATGCGCTTCACAATGATGATCTTGGGCCCCAGCGTTTTACTGACTGTGAAAATGTGCATCAGACGCAGGCAGAAGATGATAAAAGCCAGGGACAATATGACACGCCCGGGATATAACGTTGAGGGGATCAGCCTGGGCACAGAGGAAGAACAGAAACATCTCAGGGCCACCAGTGTGGGGTTTGTTGGGTTTTTCTTCTGGTCTCGCAGCATTAGGGCGCTGCAGTATCGGTGAGCTGCCCTGGAGCGCTGGGTGAGGGCTGCAGCATGAAAAAACATCTCTCCTCAAAGCCTCTGAAAGCAGAGGCAAGGTAGTCAGAATCAATCACCTCACCACGAACATCCCCCTGGGCCTCTGGGAGAAGAAATTGCAACCAAGAAACCTGCTCAATTCTCGCACCGGTCCTGTGCCCTACAGCGGGGGCTGGAGCCTTGTGCTGCCAGTGGCTCCACAGCTCACCTGCAAGTCAGCCCTGCCATGAAGACGAGGATGCCACAGATATCCAGCTTATTCCAGAAGTCCCTGAAGTACAGGGAAGCCATCTTCACAACTCCCAACCCCTCTGNGGAAAATCATCACCAAAAAAAAACGGGAGAGGGAGAGGGAGAGGGAGAGGAGAGGAGAGGAGAGGAAGGGGTTGGTATTTCAGTGAAAGCCTCGTAAGATACTCATGTGCCTTGTAGAGGGGAGGGACCGCACAGACCTGCTGGTCATCACGGGACTCTCTTGCTCAACCAAAGTTAACCTGAGCCTACAGGGGTTTCTACAGGGGAGGAGCATGGGGAGAGGTACCTGGGGCGTGGGGGTCTTTAGTCTGGCAAGGAAAGGCACAGAGATGTTGAAGCAAAAGCTGAAAAAAACCCAGCTGTCAAGCAAAGCCTGGAAATGCTTCTGGGAATAAATGCCCAAGGAAGGAGGTGGTCTCTCCATCTCCTAGTGGTTTTGGCTCAAGACAGCATGTCTTTCTGCAAGTACCAAGGGCCAGGCCAGATGCAGCCAAGGACATTGTCCAGCTTCAGAGAGAGGGA
Organism: Jacana jacana; assembly: GCA_013400555.1. Lineage (NCBI taxonomy): Eukaryota > Metazoa > Chordata > Aves > Charadriiformes > Jacanidae > Jacana > Jacana jacana. Next base: position 66,983 of record VZTM01009307.1, on the reverse strand, counting down.
TCTGGCAGTGCCTTGTGCTGGGACCTCTCCAAATGGATGGAGACACGAGAAGCAGCATGGGAATGTGAGCTACTCAGGACCTTCCAGGAGCACCTGGGAGGTGTCTCTCCCTCCTCTCACCTCTCCCCAGTCTCTGCTCTGCCTGTCCCCTACCTGGCGGGTCTCCTCGCACACCAGGGAGAAAAGCCAGAAGTAGATGAGGTACTCCCGCCAGGTTGGCCATGGCTGGAAGTCAACCATTAGGACGTAGGAAAAGAGCAGGAGGAAGGTGAAGTAAGAGAGGACATTCATGAGGAAGATGACGACAGGTGCTGTGAAGAAGGCTCGGAATCGTGTCAGGCAGCCCACAGGCTGCAGCCTCTTCTCCCTGTGGGGAGCAGGGGTGGAAGGGGAGCTCGGATGCTCAGGGAGGTGGCATGGCAACTTCTCCCAGCCAGCCTCGGTGCACACATGCCTCAGCTTCCAGAAATACCTGAAGGTGATGAGGCTGGTGTAGAGGAGTGGGAGGAACAGCATGCAGGCGACCACCCGCCAAAGCCCGTTGTCCATGCACATGTTCCCCCACCAGACTTTGGTTAGGAAGGCCTGTGAGGAGGAAGGAAGAGGAGCAGTTCTTACCGAAGCGCTCCTATCAGACCAGGGCTGCAGAGCAGAACCCCACCACTGCCTACAAGGAATCCCAGATCCGGGGCAGGGGACGCTTGGGCGCTTCCCCTCCAAGCATCACTGCTGGGAACCCACCTGGACACCCCCATGGGACACAAAATTCATGTTCTTGGCCTCCAGAGCCAGCTGCAGACAGGTTGTCTTCCCCCAGGCCTCAGAGACACGAGTGAGGAGCTTCTGGGCTCTCTCCTCATCCTTGCGGTAGCACTCTGTGAACACGCCTGGCCACACAGGGGCCAGGGATTCACGGCTGAGCTCCCAGGTGCTCAGCAAGGCACCCACACAGTCACCCTTTGTGGCAGGATCTGAACATTGTACCACGCAGCAGCTCCCACCACCACCCAGGCACAGCCCTCACAGAGGCAGGACCCCAAGCATGAGGAGGGGACCCCCGTCTGGGACCACCCATCCCACCCATCACCCCCAGATGTCTCCAGGGCAAAGTTAGCCTTCAGAGCAGGTCTGGGGTGCTGCCCCTCTCCCGCTCACCGATTGCCTTCTGCTCATACTGCTCAGCCAGGACCAGCATGTCATCGGTGGTGTCGGTGTCTTCCTCCTCCTTGGCGAGCTCCTTCAGGATTTTGCTGCAGGCCAGCGCGGCCGCCATGCAGTCCTGGCTCTGGAGCAGAAGGGGACAGAGAGAGTGTGGGGTTCTGTGCCTGGTCCTAAGTCCCTGCAGTCCTGCCAGGCCCTCCAGGGCTCCCAAGGGAGGGAGGGAGGGAA
>VZTM01009307.1:32113-51813 GCA_013400555.1 Jacana jacana | reverse complement strand
AAAAAAAAAATTTTTTTTTTTTTTTTTTTTTTTTTTTTTTTTTTAATATACCATTACAGAAACATCTGAGTAACATTCTCAAGAGGACGGGCAGCTGCGTGGCCCTGGGGGTCAGCAGCCACCAGCTCCGGCGCCCGCCACCCCGTCCTCCCGAGCTGCCCCTGCACCAGGTCCCGCTCCCCGGCCTGGGCGGGGACACCCGTCCCCCCCGGCGTCAGGGTGTCACCTTTTTGTAGGTAATGTGGAGGTGCTGGGTCATGGGCTGCGTAGTGGTTGCCATCGAGACAGTTTGTTCGAGTTTCCCGTCGGAATTGAGCCTGAATTTTCTGGTAATCTGAAAAAGGAGGGGAAGAGAAGAAATCATCCCAGAGTCCCAGAGTCTCAGGGATGGGAAGGGACCTGGAAAGCTCCTCCAGTCCAACCCCCTGCTGGAGCAGGAACACCCAGAGCAGGTCACACAGGAACGCCTCCAGGCGGGGTTGGGATGTCTCCAGAGAAGGAGACTCCACCACCTCCCTGGGCAGCCCCTGCCAGGGATCCCTCACCCTCACCCTGAAGAAGTTCCTCCTCATATTGAAGTGGAACCTCCTCTGTTCCAGCTTGCACCCAGTGCCCCTTGTCCTGTCATTGGGTGTCACTGGGAGTTAGGATGGCCCTTCTGGAGCGAGGGTGCTGTTGCTGTAGGCACATGCACTTTCTGGCTCGTTAGTGAATTCAGGGAGCACACTTACGAGGCTGGAGGCACCTGCACAACCTTGCACTCCCCATTATCCGTGGGTTGATTTTACAACACATAAAAACCAGGCTGCAAAATTAAGCTGTAAAGTCCAGAATAAGACAGTACTGTATTTGCTGCAACCAAAACAGCATCTCCCCTCCTGAGAGCCACACCCTGCTCATCATCCTTCAGAAACTGCAGCTGGTCACTTGGGTCACACAGGAAAACAAGAGAGGAACCTGCCAGTACCTCCTCCTGGTGCCGGCCTGTTGACCCTTGCTGGCTTTCTCAGCTCCTACCCAGCTGAGAGGGCCCCAGCAGCGACCTCAGCGTGCCCTGACTCCAGCAGTGCCACCTTAATCACAGCTGGCTGTACCCCATCCAGCTGCGTTAACAACAACCGCTCACTGCACCAAGGAAAAGAGTCAAAACCCAAGAAGCAAGTCCACCAAGAGTGGAGCTGGCAGAGTGTGCCAGCCCTGCTGGGGCTGGGAGGAGAGCCCAGAGCGACCTGGGAATGTCCTGCAAAGCAAACAAGCGAGATCTACAAAGACAGGGTGAAGCTCCAGTGAAAAGCAGCCATTCCAAAAATCACAGACTCATCATGGTTGGAAAGAGATCACCAAGTCCACCAAGTCCAACCACACACACACACACAAACCCCTACGGTCTCAGGGGGCACTGGATCATGCCCTGAAGTGCTACCACATCCACAGTGTCTGAAATCCCTCCAGGGATGGGGACTCCACCCCTCCCTGGGCAGGCTCTTCCAGGGCCTGACCACTCTCAGCAAAGTCATTCTTCCTGAGATCTGAGCTGAACCTCCCCTGCCCCAACTTCAGACCGTTCCCTCTGCTCCTGTCATGATTCCCTGGGGAGAAGAGGCCAACACCCACCTCTCTGCAACCTCCTCTCAGGGAGCTGTAGAGGGCAAGGAGGTCTCCCCTCAGCCTCCTCTTCTCCAAACTAACCATGCCTGGTTCCCTCAGCCTCTCCTCACAGGACTTGTTCTCCAGACCCCTCACCAGCTTGGAGACTATCTTGTGGACACATTCCAGTCCATCAATGTCCTTCTTGTAGCGAGGGGCCCAGGACTGAACACAGCCCTTGAGGTGAGGCCTCACCAGTGCCCAGGACAGAGGCACCATCACCCCCTACTCCTGCTGGCCACACTGTTCCTGATCCAGGCCAGGATGCTGGTGGCCTCCTTGGCCACCCAGGCTCACACTCAGCTGGGTGTCCACCAACTCCCCCAGGTCCTTTTCTGCTGGGCAGCTCCAGCCACTCTGCCCCAAGGCTGTAGCTCTGCAGGGGGTTGGTGTGACCGAAATGCAGGACCTGGCCCTTGGTCTTATTGAACCTCACACAACTGGCCTTGGCCCATGGATCCAACCTGTCCAGGTCCTTCTGTAGAGCCTTCCTACCCTCAAGCAGATCATCTCCCACCTAGTTTGGTGTCATCTGTGAACTGGCTGGGGGTGCACTCGATCCCCTCATCCAGATCATCAATAAAGATATTATACAAGACTGGCCCCAAAACCGAGTCCTGGGGGACACCACTGGAGGCTGGCCACCAACAAGATTCCACCCCATTAGTCACAACTCCCTGGGCATGGCCATCCAGCCAGTTTTTTACCTCATGAGGCCCAATACTGGACATACCATACATGTGCACCCTCATACTGTCACCAATCCAGAAGGCCAGCATTCAGAAGTAACATCATCACCACACAGGGGTACTTAGAACAGACTTTCCTACTCTCTTTCCTAAGGACCTGGTACTGGTCACCACTGGAGACAGGATTCTGGGTTGGCTGGTCTGATTCAGCGCATCAGTTCTTATCTTAACGATCCTTCTGGGTCCTCTAATGTAGGACATATCTTCTGAGGGCTGTTACAGAGAAGATAAGCTAGGATGCCATACAATATTTCCAACAACTCCTGATGGCACTCTGTAATTAAAGCATGCTAATCAACCCGTCCTCTCAAGGAGGCACCTTCTGGGGCGAGCACTACCGCACGGATCACTCACAGCGCGGGCACTCACCTGCTCTACGTGGGGCTTCTTGGCAAAGGAGATCCTGGCTATGGAGTGAGAAGCTATAGACAGCTCTTGTCCATTCACCTCCCCTTCCTCCACCTCCACCAGACCTAGTGGGAAGCAAGGTCATACGTAATTAGGCTGCAGAGGTTAGTTAATGATGCACAATTACTGGGCCATGTACTAGGCCGCCCTCTCCCCGAAGCACGGGCTTTATTTGATGTAATAAAACACAACTGCAAATCCACCCAGCTTCAGCCACGGGACACTGCCTAGAAAAGTCCAACCAGGCAGCCTTGACTCCTGCCAGGTGGGATGAGAATCACATTGCAACTGGCAAACTGGAGTTTCAGGTGTGAACTTAAGCATCAACTGCATTTTAACTCTCTTTGACTTGTGATCCTGTGGATGCGGTTCTCTCTGCCATCCAGTCCCTGCAGGGGTGTGACAAGTACCGAGGCACTACATCCAGACAGGAGGGAGGTGCTCCTGGTCTAGGAGCTAAGGGAGAAGACTGCTCTGAGGTTACTCTCTGGGATGGTTAGGGGTTTGGTAAGGGAGAGAAGCCGCCCTGCTGCAGCTCTGCAGAGGTTCTTGTCAGTGTCACAGCCTGGGCAAGGTCTCTAATGGAGAACCTACTACAGGGGTCACACCAAACCCTCCTGGATGGAGAGACTGCAGAGCAGGGTTAGAACCAGCACAGCCCCACAAGCTCTATGCCGCCCCACAGAATCAAAGACGGAAGTGTTGACATTGGAAACAACAGTTTCAGTGGGATGTTAAACCTGATCCTGCTTAAAAGGAGCAGCTGGCCCAGTATGACCCTTCCAGCAGCAGCAGGACACCAGACAAAGCAGCTCATGAACCAAGGCATGCATCTCGCCATTTCTACCACAGGGTCAAGTGTGGCCAACCCAGGGAACCCTACTATCTAAATTCATGAAAACAGTTACCCTGTAGCCAGCCAGGCCCTGTGGGACTCAAGGTCTCAGTGTTTTCCAGCCTCACCAGGTGCAGGGACGAGGAGGAGCGAGACCCAGGCCCTTGACCCAAGCTGCCAACAGGAATATTTCACACCAGGAAGGTCACATCCAATAGAAATGAGAAAGTTTGCTCTCAAGCTTTCTCTCATTGATGGTGGTGGGTCCAGAGAACTCCTTGCCCCGGGGCTGGAGCCCTGAGCCCCTTCCCTTCCTCACAAAGCCGCAGCGCTCCCAGGGTCCCACAGGGGCTGTCCCTGCTGGGAGGGCACGGCCTCCTCTGATGGCAGGGGCTGGGTAGAAACCTGTGTATCTTACAGCAGTACTGGGAGTAATGCCCTTTCTTTAGCATTACTGCTGATTATTTAGTCTTATTCTATTCAATCTATTTCTATTTCAACCCCGATTCCCCTCTCCAGGTGGGGAGGGGTCCATCGGGTGGTGAGCTGTGGGCTGTCTCAGGTGGGTACCTGTATTCTGGGCGCTGATGAAGGCCACCTTATTAGTGTCGGGTTTGAGGCGGATGAATCCACATTCCCGGTGCATGGGCTTCCTGGTGTCGGGATGGAAGGCGTTGAACCTGAGGGGGAAGGGACACACAAGAGCTGCTGGCTGTTGTGCTGGAGACACCGCGGGCGGGCGGGTGTCGCCCCAGAGGAACCGTGCTTTATTTAACCACGTTGCCTGCAGCGCTACTTGAAGAGCAGAACAGCGAGAACACTTGATGGCTGGAGATGTGACCATGTGAAAATGCAGTCACTTTATGGGCACAGCTACTCCTTACAGCTGGGGTTTGGTATTTAGGTTCGAGCTTCCTATTTTTCACGGACTCCGGGCCCTTCTGAGACGCAGCTCTGAAACCCCCTCGGGAAGTCAGACATTTCAGCTGCTCTGTCTCAGATACTTCCCTTTCTCAAATAAATACCTGGTGTGACAGCACCATCTCTGTTTAACTTTTAAAGCTGGCAATTTGAGTTTTTCTATAGTTCTTGTTGCAGGCAGTAGCAGAACAGACTGATCTCTCGCTGAAGAGACCAGCTCCGGTGCAGGTCAGTCCACGCTGAGGAAGAGAATTGTGGTAAAAAGGGCCAGCAAGGGGCAATTTTTGAGGGCTTTTTGAAGCCAGGAAGCTGCCCAGGTTCCAGGCTACAGGGAGTGCAAGAGCCTTTCACTGGTGATGGGTGGCAGCTCAGAGAACTGCTGTGTGTGATGGGAACAGGAGAACAACCTGCTCGGCCTGGAGGTAGAGCAGCACGAGGAGCTCAAGAGGCTGAGGGGCTTGGGGAGGCTGACCTACAACTAGACTGCCAGAGCCAGGATCTGCCCTCCTCCAGAGAGGAGCGGGAGCACCTACAGTCCTCAGACCGTTACCCATTATTGACCCTTCCTGTAGGTGGAGAGGAAGCTGCAACTCGCAATCCAGAAGCAATCTGAAGAGATTTCGGGGCGTGGGGAGGGTGGGTGAGGAAATCTGGGGCACAGGTTATTTTTTCCTCACTCCTTCCTGTTGCAGGCAGTGACACCAGAAGGAACAGACGGATCCAGTCTATTAATACACAGCTCTGTGGCTGATGTCCCTGCTACGGTTTCATGGGGGGGGTTTGACAATGGGATGGCCTACACAGCACCAGGCTCGCTGGCATCAAGAGGGCATCAATGGGGGAAGAGGGCCTTTGCCCAAGAGATTGCAGGGCTGGTCAACGGGGCTTTAAACTAGATGCAGAGAGGAAGCAAAGACATCACATCAGGCTTGTCTGTGACAAGCTGTGACACACATCAGGGTCAGAGGGATGGAGTGCTAGTAAGGGCCTTCAGCCTGGTGCCCTGAGGCTCGCTGGGGACACTGCATCAGTCAAAGCCAGGGGCCCTCAGGTACCTGCAGGCCAGGGGCTCCTGAGGTACTCAGAGCCAATGGGGAAATGGCTGTGAAACCCCTCAGGGATGTTCCTCTAAGAAGGTGGCACAGTCAAGCTCAGCTCAAGTCCCCCTCCAGGAACACACACAGCATGGGCAACAAACAGGAGGAGCTGGAAGCTACGGTGCTGCTGGAAAGCTGTGACATAGTGGCCTTTACTGAATCCTCTGACTGGAGTGTGGCTACCCATGGCTACAAGCTGTTCAGAAGGGACAGGAAAGGAAGGAGGGGTGGATGTGCTGCCCTCTCTGTTAAGAAATGGATAGAGTGTGAAGAGATGTCCCTAAAGAATCGCCAAGGTAAAGTGGAAGCTTATGGGTAGGAATTAGAGACCGATGCAACAAGAGGAACCTTGTGGTTGGTGTCTACTACAGGCCGTCTGATCAAGGCTACTGATGAAGCCTTCTTACTCCAGCTACAGGAAGCATCACACTCAAAGGCTCTCATCCTGCTGGGGACTTCAACCACCCCAACATCTGCTGGAAACGCAAGGCAGAGAGCTGTAGACAATCCGGGAGGTTCCCGGGGTGCCTCAAGGATAATCTCCTAAGACAGGAAACAGACAGCCCATAGAAATCTTCCTCCAGATGTCCTTTTGATTTCTCCTAGAACAATTACTTGCAGCCAAAGCAGTTAGGCTATCTGCCTCCTGTCCCATAGTTTGTCAAATAAACACTTTAACTTGTCTCGGATTTTCACAGTGGTGAAGACTGTGCACAACAGCCCTCAACGTCAGAAGGACACGGACCTGTTGGAAACGGGTCCAGAGGAGGGCCATGAAGGTGGGATGGAGCACCTCAGCTATGAGGACAGGCTGAGGGAGCTGGGGTTCTTCAGCCTGGAGAGGAGAGGGCCCCAGGAAGACCTTACAGCCCCTTCCAGTATCTGAAGTTACAGGAGAGCTGGGGAGGGACTCTTTGTCAGGGAGTGCAGTGACAGGACAAGGGGTAACGGCTTTAAACTGGAAGAGGGGAGATTTAGATGAGATACCAGAAACAACTTCTTTGCTGTGAGGGCAGTGAGAGCCTGGCCCAGGTTGCCCAGAGAAGCTGTGGCTGCCCCATCCCTGGAGGGGTTCAAGGCCAGGCTGGATGGGGCTTGGAGCCACCTGGGCTGGTGGGAGGTGTCCCTGCCCAGGGAAGGGGGGTTGGAACTTGATCTCAAAAGGTGCCTCCCAACTCTAACCACTCAATGATTCTATGGATATGGACAAACTTGGCAGCCCTGCCATAACTCCTCCATTGATTATATCTGCAAGCAGGAGTTCCACAGAGCAGAGCAATAGCAGCTGTAACACTGTTACCTGAAGACTCATGCCTAGCACACAGCTACTGCCAGCAACGAGAAGGGTGGGGTTTTATCTGGCCACAAGAACAGCAGGTACATCTCTTGGCCAACATGTGCATCCCGTGCACATCATGTCAGAGAGGGAGGGTTACTGGTCTCTCAAAGGCAGCCACAGAATCTGCCCAAACAGTACTGATGTCCATGCTGGGGTCATCCTTGGTACCCTAAGTCCCTCTCTGTTCTAAGTGACAGTGACATTCGCAGCACCCTGAGTTACTTCTCACTACATAACCCCATAACCCTCCAGGCCAGCAGGCCATGAGAACTGCACACTGCACTGTGGCCCGTCCTGACCCTGTACTCCTTTGCTTCTGCACGAGTTCCCAGGTGTGCACTCGCTTCTGGAAAGCTCTGTAGAAGTGCACTGTACTCCTGGGCTCCTGAATCTCCAGTGCCCGCAGGTGTGAGCCTCGGGTGCACTGCAAAAACGTGCCCAATTGATCCCAAGTTTTAAAGGAAAACCAAAGTCACACCATGCAGTTGCACATCATTACATCACCTCATTTGGGAGGTGAGAACTTGTTTACCTTTGCCACTGGAAACAAAACACAACCAACAAATCTCACCGGAGCCGTGCCCGCTCCCACCTGAAAGCTGCTGCCAACACAGACTTACGAGAAGTTGAGCATGGGCTGCCCCACGTGAGAGATGTGCACTTCTTCCAGGTACTGGAAGGGCTTCATTGTAGGGAAGGTGCCGTCTCCTGGCGGGTCTGAGAGCCAGGTGCCCAGCATCCAGGACAGGGGCTCCATCACGGGATTCAGCTGGGGAGTCTCTGTAGAGGAAGAAGAAAGAAAATTCAGGAATCTGTGCTCTGCAGCTTGCTGGGAGCTGCTTACAGCTGGGTGGAGATGGCCACAAAACACCTCAGAAATGGTCAAATACATTCAGCAGCGCTTTTCTCCAGAGGGGTGTCAGCTCCACGGTGCAGGGGAGACGGGGCACAACAAACAGTCACAGCGAGCAGGTCTGCTTTCAAACCTGTGGCACATTTCTGACCTGTCTCCATAGCTTTATCTGACAAGAAAGCCCCCTCCCATCCACACACAAGGAAGGAGAAGACTGAAATCTCAGCATGAAGAATTATCAGTAACTGACAATTAAATCTCTGAAGCTCTGGCCTGATTTTTCTCCAGCACTGAGCATGTACTGATCCTCTTTGCTTCAGAGACCAAGGAAACGAGTCTTCACCTCAGAGGAAAAAGGAAAATCAGGCTGTGCACACTGTTAAGATCAAAGTTTGGCTGTAATTTTTTTTGGAAGAGGTTAACAACCACCTGCACTTGTAAAGAGAGACAGGAATTGGCGAGAAGTGTTTCTGCTTTGGCTCTGGACTAAGGCCAAGTAAAATGTTTTAGAAAGACTGGGGTGCCCGTAAGGTAAAGTGTGCATGGAAGAAAAGGCTACTTCCCCACCTCACTGCTTGTATTAAGAAGCCACAAAGGTCTGTTTCACGGTGGGAAACCTTCTTTAAGGAATCATTTTCGAGGAGTTTTGGTGAACAGCAGCGTTTTGCCATCATTTCAGAGGGTGAGTTGAAAAAATAAAAAAAGCAAAGAAACAAATGGGAGCAATGGAGACAGCCAGTTTAAAGCAGGTCCATTCCTAACACCTAAGCAGGGAAAAGCCATACAGCAGCCGTGTGACCTGCAGAAAGGGCAGTGCCAACGGGAACGAGGTGCCCACTGCCCTGTGCTGGCTGACACGCAGCTGTAGAACTGAAGTACGCTTGAAGCACGTCCTCCTCCCACCCCCGGGATAAAGGACTCCCACTGGCAGGGTGGGAGTTGAAAGGGGTTGGTTTCCACGTCTAGTGAGAGCACTCAGCACAAGCTCCATGTCTGGCTGGTCTAAAAGGCACGGATTCAGCTGTGGGGAGAAAGGGGACGCTGTGGGTAAAACTGTGCTCGGTCCCTCGGAGTTTCGCTGTGCTCAGCCCCACACGTCAGGCTGAAGACTGAGCAAGAATGGAGAGTCCACAGCTGGAATGGCAAAGCAAGGGGAACAGAAACTGCCCCCATAAAAGAGAATTACTGCTTCTGTTGTTTATTCTCCCACAGACAGCCAGCTTCACCTGCCAGCCAGCACATCAGCAACGCGCTGCTAATTACCCTTCCGTAGCCTGGAGTACTTTGCAAGTGAAGCAACATGAGAAAACACGAGAGCTCATTAGGAGATAGGTGATAAACATGCACAGCAGTGGAGACAGCCTTTGCAGAGACTGTCCCTGCCAGCCTGGGCATCCACCCTCAGCTCACCAGGGTGCTACAAAGGGGTTCCTACAGTCCCTTCCAGTGTACCTAGCAGTGCTTCATCGTACTTACCTTCCACATGCACTGTGAACAACCAAAGCAACAGAACACTATTTTCTGGTGCACCAAAAACCTTAACACGGGGATGACCAAGGACAAAAGACCAAAATTAGTGTTACAAGACAAGACCATACTTCTACACTGCTCCTTAGGAGCCTGTTTGCCTTCTGCTTTCAGGTTGAGAGCACAGTTTTGCGAGTAAAGAAGAGTATCACTACCCTGTCCAACTGGATTTCGCCCGTCACTTCCTACTACACACACTGCAGCTCTTCCCAAATTCTTTGTAGGCTTAAACTCCCACCGTGGAAGGGAAGAGCAAAGATTTGGGAAGGCTAGAAGAGTCTGGAGCCTGGGCTGCTGCTGCCCTCTCCTGGGTCAGGAGGTGGCAACAAAGAGCAGGAGGCTCTCCATCACAGAATGAGGGAATCCTCTGAGCTGGCAGGGACCTCCAGAGTTCACCCAGTCCAACCCTCCTGCAGGGACCACATCACTCAGGGCTGCATCCAGGTGGGGCTGGAAGGTCTCCAGAGAAGGGGACTCTACACCCTCCCTGGGCAGCCTCTGCCAGGGCTCTGTCACCCTCACTCCAAAGTTCCTCCTCATCTTGGAAGGGAACTTCCCGTGTCCCAACTTGTGCCCGTTGCCCCTTGTCCTGTCACTGGGAACCACTGAGAAGAGTTTGGCTCCAGAGCCCACCCTTCAGATCCTTGTGAGCATGAAGAAGGTCTCTCTCCCCTCAGCCTTCTCTTCTCCAGGCTAAAGAGTCCCAGCTCTCTCAGCCTTTCCTCCTCAGGGAGGTGCTCCAATCCCTCAATCATCTTTGTTTCCCTACGCTGGACTCTCTCCAGTAGTTCCTTGTCTCTCTTGAACTGGGAAGCCCAGCACTGGAGGCAGGATTCCAGCTGTGGCCTCCCCAGTGCAGAGCAGAGGGGGAGAATGACCTCTCTCCACCTACTGGCCACACTCTTCCCCAGGCAGCCCAGCATTCCATTGGCCTCTTGGCCACAAGGGCACACTGCTGGCTCATGGATAGTTTACTGTCTACCAGGACCCCCAGATCTTTCTCCTCAGAAGTGCTTTCCAGCAGGTCCACCCCAAACCTCTATTGGTGCCTGGCATTCTTCTTCCCCAGGTGCAGGACCCTGCACTTGCTCTTGTGGAAGCTCTTGAGGTTCTTCTCTGCCCAGTTCTCCAGCCTGCCCAGGTCACGCTGGATGTCACCAGAGTGACTGTAACAGTGCACTTCACTTCCTTCTGCGTGACAACCTTGCAGCATTCCAGGAAAAAGCATCAAAATGAAAGATAATGAAAGAAAGAATGTCTTTAGCCATTTCTACTGTTTAGGCTTGGTTATGAACCAAGAGAAGCCAACCGATCACTTCCAGCAGCCACAGCTTGATGCTATCACCTTGCTGTGCAGCGTCCAGCCTGGCTGGAGCTGCCTGACCAGGCAAGCAAGTCCACTTCCAAAGAGCTGGACTTCTAACCAGCTGGAGAGGGAAGGTGTAACTGGATATCCCGAAGCCTGCACCAAACATTATGGCCAAGGGACCATCGCTGTATTTTCTAAACGGCGGCAAAGCCAACACGATGAGGGGGGGGCTAGGTCTTACATTGCTTGGAAAAGCTGAGAGCAACAGAAGTGCTGGTGGGGATGAGGAGCAGAGACTGGGTGCAGAACGGTGAATGTATCCTGGTCACACCCTGTGCACTGCTCTTATCTTTGGCACTGGTCTCTAACTGGTGAACTAAGACCTGCTTTCTCCCTGGCAGCCTTCTGTGCCAGCGGGCTGAGCTGGGAGACCAGGAGAGGAGAGTGGCTGATTGAGTCCATCAGAGGGGGGGGAAAGCAGGGACCTGAAAAGAGATTAGCTTCTTAAGTTGTGGTTGGGGTGGCATGATTATTGAGGTGACAAAGCAGAGTTTAAAGATGAGAATACCTTTGCCTATGGAGTTGCTTTGCTTCAAACAAAAGGTTTATAGATGCAGAGGAATTTCGCTGATGAAGGAACATGTACTTCCCTTTCTAAAGATCTAGGACTCTTGGTGCATCACTTTTACAACCAACCTGCTACTACAGCTTGAAAAGTAAGTGTGTGATGATAGCAAGAATACAAACCTTGCCTGAGAATTTGCAGCACAAGAGACACTGGCCACCCTTCTGCACATTTAAAGCTTCAGACTCAGATGGGGTCCTCTAAATCCTGGTTCTCTTGCATCCACACCACCGGGTTTCTCTTATCTACTAACAGGGGAGCTGCCACTACAGACTCTTTCTTAACAAGAGCATTCCTGGAGTCACTTTTCCCTACTAGATGACACAGTTTCTTGAAGACGCTGGGTCCCTAATGGCTTCAAGACCACTGCTCCTCTATGAAATCCAACTGAAATCAGCCACAAGGCTCACATGTTGCCACAGCCTGAGAGAAAAACCACAGGCACTGAGCAACCTGGTCGTCTAGAACCCCTTCCTTCAGGAAGCCACTCAGGCCAGAACCGCTGCGGCTCGGGCACGGGAGTCAGCTCTCTTTCATTATCTGACCCCAATTCATCCCTCGAACCCGTGGATGGACTGTTTCCACATCTTTCTCATTCACAGAGGAGTCAGGAGTCAAATCCCTCCCTGCACTGTAACAAAACCAGGCTGTAACTGGCCGTCCACGCTTTGCAGGGGGAGCCAACGTGCTTGCCCTGCCCCGAGACAAACCAGACAAAGCAGCTGGACAACCCCCTCGGGCCACGTCTGCACGGGCTTCAGCCAGCCAGCCTCTCCAGTGGCATCCCTGGCACAGAGAGCTACACTGGCACCAATTCCTACGCAGCTTTTGGCAGCAAACCCAAAACCAAGCCGATACAAACAGCACCTGCGTGGCCCGCGAAGGTCAGGGTCCACAAGAGCAGCTGGGCAGCCTCCTGCAGACCTTGCTTCAGCCCAGTTGCTTACTGGGATTTAAATCCTTGTCCTCAAGGTTCTGGTAATTAAGGAGCAGCCTTGTCCAGTGCATGTTTTTCACATTGAAGTACATATTTAAGTACAGAATGTGACTTTGTACTCTGCTGCCCTCCCCTTGCACCCTTTATGCACTTTGCTGCTGCTCCCACCTGTAAACCAGTACTCCTAGCACTGGCTTGCTCTGACTTTCTCTCTGCTCTAAAAAGGTGGGAATGTGATTATATTCACAAATTCCCATCTTCTCACTGGCCTATCTCAGTGATTAATTTCATGGCAAAGCACCCATGTGTTACTGCCTGTTTCTAGCCCCTGTGGTAAAACGCTGCGGGGTCTGTAATCGCTGACGGAGCTCTCCTGCGCTATGAAGTACAGAGAAAACGTCTTTAAAATCAGAGACTACTCTGAGAAACCCAACCACCCTACCTGAGCTTACCTCAGTATGTTCTACTTGCTCTCAGGTTCCCCTTAGCAAGAGTTTTCAGTGCTTCCCAGCTGTAAGCTGGTTTTTTGTTGGGAGTCATTACCCACTCTCTGCAGAATGAGAAGCACAAGCTGGGGAGGCTCTTAGGAAAAAAAACAACAACAAAAAAAAAAAACCCTAGAAAAGGCAACAGCAGAGCAAAAAAAAAAGTCTTGTTCACCCCCTTTCCAACCACCTTTCTCTCTGAGGGGGTGGTGAAAGAGCCATCTCCCTGATCAACCACATCCCGCGACTTGCCGTGCCTGGGCTGGGCTCTCCGGGGCTGCCTCCTGCCACAGATCCATCCCTGCTCCTCAGCTCACCTCTGCCTTGCTGCACAGCTCCCTCCTGCTCTGGACACCCAGTTACTTTATTGACCAGCCTACTTCCCTGGCTGTTCCCACCCTGGTCAGACAGGCAAAAAAAATATATATAATATCTCTATAAATTGACAGCAGCACCCGCCATTCCAGAATAAAGACGGTTTTCTTCCAAAATCCTTATTCTGCTTTGGAAATATGGGTGTCAATTTTCCAGAGAGAGTGCCCTGTACAAAGCTGCTTCAGCAAAACCAATTCTGGCAGTTTCTTTCAGAGACATCCCCAGCTCCCAGTTAAGGTTTGGCTGCCAGGTTGGCGGTGCCTGCCCTGGTGGGGGCACTTTTTCTGACAGCACATCTCCATGACCCATGATAAGAGCTTCATTTTGAAGCTAAACCAGTCAGAGACTCGCTGCTGCTCAGGCCCTGCAGACAGGGACTCACTGGCTGCTGCTCAGGCCCTGCACACAGGCACTCACTGGCTGCTGCTCAGGCCCTGCACACAGGGACTCACTGGCTGCTGCTCAGGCCCTGCACACAGGGACTCACTGGCTGCTGCTCAGCTCAGGCCCTGCACACAGGGACTCACTCCCTGCTGCTCAGGCCCTGCACACAGGGACTCACTCCCTGCTGCTCAGGCCCTGCACACAGGGACTCACTCAGTGCTGCTCAGCTCAGGCCCTGCACACAGGGACTCACTCCCTGCTGCTCAGGCCCTGCACACAGGGACTCACTCCCTGCTGCTCAGGCCCTGCACACAGGGACTCACTCCCTGCTGCTCAGGCCCTGCACACAGGGACTCACTGGCTGCTGCTCAGGCCCTGCACACAGGCACTCACTCAGTGCTGCTCAGGCCAAGCACACAGGGACTCACTCCCTGCTGCTCAGGCCCTGCACACAGGGACTCACTGGCTGCTGCTCAGGCCCTGCACACAGGGACTCACTGGCTGCTGCTCAAGATGAAGAGCAGAGCACCTCACAGCTTTGACACAACCCCACCTCTCATCTCAGTGCCACCAAGGAGCGCTATTTAGCTGCCTGCTTTCTGCCACACAAACAAAGACCAGCCGCCACCCCGACATGGAACACCGGCTCAGGCTCCACAGACCAGGCATCAGGGCTCTCTCTTGGCACAAATGAGACATTCAGGGTTCAAGTCCTCCTGATTCTACCCAAGGTTCACCAACTCTGCCTCATTCGCAGGTAAAAAGTATCACAAACGATGGCACTTCTGCACTGGCTTTGGACAAGTGTTGATAACTAGACCTAAGCCACAAGACAATACCATTTCCTACAGATTCTTAGCAAAACACTACTCATTTTCTCCATGGACCCATTCTGCAAACTCTCCTGCCTTTACTATGACCTTCATGGGAGCAGACACGGAGTTTGGAAGAGGCTCCACAGGAGCTCAAAGTGGCTGAACAGCTCTGCCTCTGCCCTGAAGCCAGATCCCTCAGTCCCACCGGACCATACCTGCGCTGGCTCCGCTGCCGGCCATAGCTTGCAGTCAGGCTCCTACACCCTCTCACCACCTTGGCTCACCAGGAAAGGGTTGGTAAGAGGGCTATAAGGGAAGTGACCTCACGAGTAGGTAAAGCTGTTGTCCCGGTGCCTGCTGGGAGATGTAGTTCTGCGGAAGGAAGGAACTGGAGCGGTTGAAGGGAGGTGATCTTGCCAGAGGGAGGGAGGGAGCGCAGCAGCGGGGGAGTAGGACGCAGCAGAGCTGTGAAACCTTCAAGCAGAACAAGATGGTGATGCAGTACTTGTGTGCCAGAGGAGTGCACTGTTAGGTTAGTCTCCCCTCCCTCACAGCACCAGGTCCTTACTTGCTGGCTGGCTCTCCCTAATTTCACCAAATCACCTAGGTTCAAAGGGACCTTGCAGACCATCAAGTCCAACCATTAATCCAACACTACCCAAGCCACCGCTAGCCCGTGTCCTTCAGCACCAGGTCTGCCTGGCTGCCAAACACCTCCAGGGATGGCAATTCAGCCACATCTCTGGGCAGCCTCTTCCCATGCCTGATAACCCTTTGTGAGGAAAATTTTCCTGCTATCTATCCTCAACCTCCCCTGGCACAACTTGAGGCCATTTCCAGTACGTTTCTCCCACTGCATCCTGTTGTTCTCCAGAAGATGCATCTAACCTCCTTCTGCCTGGTGCACCGTGCTCTCCTCCTGGAAATACTCCTCAGCCTTCAGTCCCACAGACCTCAGAAGTGGCCCCTGAAACAGAAGGGAACCGCTTCCCCCCAGACAGGTGAGCAAACTCAAGGCTTAGCACGGGAAAGGTGACTGCAGCAGCCGTGCAGGAGTCAGCCCAGGGCTTCTCCTAAAACCAGTCAGTCAATCCCCCTGTTAGGACAGGTTGGAGCACACGGTGACAGCTCGAGCACGCTGCGAGCCAGCTCCCCCAGCCTGAGTCACTGATCCTCAGGAGGGGCTGGCAGCGCCTGCCTGCGCGGCAGTTTTGCAGAAACCCGCTCTTTCCAGCTGGTTGGAGCTCGGGCAGAGCCAGCAGAAATACCCTTGTCTCACTGGAGGAAAATACTGGTTGAGAACTAGTAGCAAAATGAAGCTCCCCCTCACGGGAGCGGGCCTAAAGCTCTTTTTCCTGCTTGCAGTTTTCCAGAGGCAGCAGCAAAGAGAGGTCCTGCAGCGTGTGGAGCTGGGACGCAGACACGTACCAACCTGCACGCCCAGTCCAGTCGGTGACTCTACTTACACTCCCCATCCCCAAGGCACTGCCTCTAGAAGAAGACAATATGCAGGCTCAGGTTCACAGCTAACAACATCACAGAATCTCAGNGTAGCCCTGCCCTGGACTCTCTCCAGCAGTTCCCTGTCCTTCTGGAACTGAGGGGCCCAGAACTGGACACCATATTCCAGATGCCTAAACTATGTGGCAGATGAAGGACAACTGAAACACAGCTACTAACAAATGTATTATGTACCTAGTACATTACCTGACTGGGTTTTTTATGAATACCAAAAAGCCTCTCTTCAGCTCAGCTGTGTTTTGCAGCAGAACTTGGTGTCTGGGCATAAAGCAGACTCTGCCCAGCAGCAGCTGCCCTTCAGCAGGTATTTCGACCACCATAAACTAGTACTATGAGCACACAAAAAGCAACACAAGGCAGAAGAACACCAAGATTGAGCTAAAAAAGTGCCAGACAAGCCACCAACAAACCCTTTAAAAAAGTCACCAGCCAAAAGGTTCCATAAGAACTTCCCGTCCCACCAAGCTGCAGTCACCGAAATGGTTCGTTTTCACCTACTGATCTCCAGGCGGCAGAAAAGGTAAAAAGCTGGTCAATCCATTAAAAAAACCCTACAATTTTCCCTCAGAAAACACAACATGTGATCCTTATGTTCTTATAGAAGATACTGTTAATATATAATCCTCATGTTCTCAAAGACATATGTATAAGGAAATCCACCTCAGGAAAGAGAAGAAGAACTGTAGTGCTCACTGGAATAAAACCAGCATTCGGGACACTCTTCTTGCAATCAGTGTCTGACTGAAGGTCAACACAGCCAGGCACCCCGTTCTCGTGCATATAGGTAGGGATATACGTGAATGACAACAACAGAATGCTAAAATGGTACTTAGCTGTTGTCCTGGCCTGGTGATAGAGAGCATCTGTCATTCTCGTGGCCAGGCCAAGCCACCACAGCTATTCTCTTCAGTGTGACATCAAAACAACATGAAAACACAAACCAGCAGACACAACTAAGACTCTGCTGATCTCCCAGGGACAAGAAAAACTCCTTCCCCCTCTCCACCCAAACCAGAGCGTGAGTTTTCCTGCACTTCTGAAAACTAAAAACACAGGGAAAAAGTAGCACTGGGTATCAACCTTCAGGGATTTTGCTGGGATTTATCTTCCCACACTAAAGCAAGGAAGTGGGTGATGCCATAAGGCTGGAGAACACATCTTTCTACGCCAGCACCACGTTTCTGACCATGTCTGATACTACATGGCTTCAGAAGAAGCCGTGAGGTTCTTTAGAAGAAACCCAGTAATGGATTCAAGGATTACTGTGGGGTAATACCCAACCACCTTCTCCAACCAAGTCCCAACTCACCCATCCTTCACGAGGCAACCTGGCGTTTCCTCAGCTTCAAACATCAGCAGATGCTCCTAAACTCTTCCCCCAGACTGTACCTTGCAAAAAGTTTTACCAGCTGTGTATTAAAGTACTCTTTTTTTTCTTGCAAGAGGAAGGGTTCTGGTCCCATTCAAATCCCCCTCTGAAGTTATTCTCCATCTCTTCCCACTCTATTATCCCCTTCCTGACTTCTTCCACCTTCTTCTGAGGGAGGAAAGGAGCAAACCGAGCACAGACACTCATGTCACAAAAAAGCGACCCCGCTGTGTATCCTGACACTGTCCTGTTTGACAGCTGCCACCTCACTTAGATCCCACACGTCCCCAGTGCACGATATGACACCTGAGATCAGAAGTACTTCTTCCATCGCTGGAGGAGACGACAGCGGCTTTCTGAGATACCTGCTGCCCGTGACAGCTCATTAACACCCCGAAAAAATCCACAAGCACGCTCTCCAAAGGCAGGCAAATCCTAACCAGTGCTGTCAGGTCACAACAAACACCGGGAAATAACCCAGGGAGAAAAAACACAATTATAAAAAAAGTCATCACGAGAGTTGTCTCCACCACCATGACCCAACTTCCCATTCCCCCCCAGGAATCCCCTCGGAAACTCTGGAGATAAGAAACAGCTCACATGGCCAAAACCCTAATTGTTTTCACCTCTATCTGTTGGTCTAGCACAAGCTACTACTTCTCCTTTCAAAAACATACCTTTCTGACACCTTTTACCCATCAGACCTTCACGACCTCTAACTTAAACAACCTCTTATTGCTAAAAAAAACCCAGTGACTTCTGCCTCAAGGCAAAGCCAGTGGGGATACTGACCACAGTCCTGGGATAGCAGGCTGTTCAAGTAAGGGAAACTGAGCCTCTTCAGCTCATCAAGCTTCTCCTTCAGCTTCCTGACTTGACTGTCAGAGCGACTGATCCTCTGCCTCAAGAGTTTCAACTCCCCGTTCTTCTTCTCCACCTGCTCTCGCAGGCAGCACACCTGGCTTTTGCTCTGCCTGGAGGAGAAACAGTACGAGTGGAGGGAGTCGATGAGCTTGCAAGCCCCCGAGGCCGACATGATGACCTCGTTGATTGACATGGGGTTGGCATCCGTGTCACCCTTCTGCCCCACCACAGCCTCGGCGGCAGGCTGGGGGGTCAGGTCTGCCGGGGACGCTGACAAACCCTGGGAAGGCTTCTGAGGGGTCGCCGTGAGGGATGAAGTCGGGGAGCCTTCCGCGACGGCCTTATCGTGTCCCGTGAGATGGCTGCTGCAGCTGGGTTCCACGTCTCTCTTTGGCCTTTTCCTTTCTAGCTGCTCTTTTGGGAGCGAGGGCCGCTCTCTGGCGTGCTTTGAGGAGAAGCTGTAAGAATGAAGGGAGCCGATGAACTTGCAAGCCCCAGAGGCAGGAGGCGTGAAGTCGTCGACGGACACACCGCTTCTGTCTGCCACCCAGCTCCCCATCCTTTGGCTGGCTTTGGGACAGTCCTCCACAGGAGATCTCTCGGGCTTTTTCTGAGCTCCGGGCTTTGCAACCAAAGTGTCCCCTAACGTCCTTCTCCGAGGGCCGTCCAGCTGGCTGCGGAGGTTCTCCTCCTCCTCCTTGGACATCGATCCAATTTCCGCTTGCAAAGTCACCTCCTCCATCTCCGTCGCCCCTTGAATCACCATGAAGTCCTGGCCAGAAGTCGGGGTCCTCTGAGCTACCTCACAGCCTCCTTCCCTCGGGTCTTCTCCATCCTGCTGCGGCACCTTGCTTGCTATTTTCCTTCTGCTTCTGACATAATCCAGGTTGTCGTGTTTTTTCTCGGCGAGCTGGAAGATGGTAGGGACAGCAGTGGGCTTCAGCAACCGGTGCTGGTCTTCCAGCCGCTTAGAAAAGCTGTCTTTGGTGAAATGCTCGCTGCAGAGAAACGAGTACTTGGTGGGAGTCCAGTTGTCTCTCTGAACAGCTTTCAGCCACTGGATCAGGCGCTTGGAATCCTTCAGAGGGAACCTGAGAAACAAACAGACAAAAACAAGCAGGTGAAATAAACCCGGTTTGAAGACCAGGAGGCTCTTCGGTGTGAGGAAACTCACGCACACGCTGTATTTTAACAGGTTACGCTCCTTTGAGGATTATTTCACTTTGGCCCAAAACACTCCAAATTTGTTCCTGCCACTAACAGCCCCCAACTAGAAAGCCCGGTTTCCCTTTCCACCAGCAGCCCACCCGTCGCCCGGCTGCTCATCCACGCTAGGAGGAACGTGGCGGCCCGAGGAGGGAGGAGGATGCCGTGGGCACCCAAACGCCCCGGCCGGGCCAGCGCATCACCCACCCCCGGAGCCGCCTTCCTGCCCAGGGCAGTTAATGCGCCGTAAAAACGCCGAGGCTGAAGGAAGACCCTGAGGGCTTGACCAAGGCGGCTTCCCCGGACCCTCGGCGAGGAGGACACCTTGCCCTGGGGGCTCTCCCATGGGCAGGAAACCCCCCCCGGAGGGGCGGAGAGAGGGGGCCAAGCCTCGCCCTCAGCCCGGGCCCCAGGCCCCGCGGCGACCGGGGGCT
>VZTM01009307.1:12419-31280 GCA_013400555.1 Jacana jacana | reverse complement strand
GGTCGGGGCATGGGCGGCCGCTTTCCGTCTCAGGAGGCCATGACCCGGCCTGGCGGCCCTGGGAGGCCTGCGGATTCCCAGGGTGGCCCAGGCCTAGGCGGCCCGGAGCGGTGCGGCCTCCCCTCGGCTCCGTGAGGTGCGGCCCCCGAGGGGCCCGGTGAGGCCCGACCGCCCCTCCAGCGAGGGAAGGCGGTGGGTTGGGGTGTCTCAGCTACGGCTTCGCTGTTGCCGGTGCAGGCCGAAGCCTGTCAGCAAGGGAGGTGGGTCCCTCCTCTTCCCCACCCGGCGCTCGCCGTGGGTCCGAGGCAGCTCTTCAGCGCTGTGTGGTGGCTGCCTGGGGAGCCACCCGGCCTGCGGGAGCGGTGACGGGGCCAGGCGTCCCCCTGCTCCGCTCCTGAGGTGCTGCCACCGCCTTGGTTGCGCGGAGGGGGTCCGTCACCTTTACCGCTGGCCACGGAGGTTTTTGTTTCCCTGCAGGGGGAGGAAGGGAAGGGGCGCGTTGGCGCTCGGGCTGGACTCGCTTCCGTACAGCCTTCGGGTAGTAACAGCTTTCATCCACCCGCTGCAGGGAGAAGAGCTGTTCCCTAATAACCAACGTCTTCCCGTGCCGCCTGGGCTCCTCCTCCGCGCTGGGCGAGTGTGTGTGTGTGTGTGTGGAGGGGAGCCATGGCAGCTCCTCTCCCTGCAGGCTGCTCTTTGGGCTTGCTTCTGGCCCTGGTGCGGGTGCTGCTGCTGTCGGTGTTGATGGTGCCCCGACTCTATGCCTGCTGCCTCCTTGCATCCGCTCTCTGGCACCTGGGAGCAAAACGTGGTCCAGCACATGAACGTAGGCAGCCTGAGCCGGGGAGTATATTTGCTTGCCCTTTGTGAAAGCGTTGTGGGGCTTATCCAGGGAAGGAGAACCTCGCTGGGGTAGGAAGGGCTGGGTCTCTGTGGGAAGAGGATGGGTCTCTGGGCTTTGGAGCAATGAGAGCTCCAACCCCTTGGTGTCCAGCCAAGATGGGGGTCCTCATGGTCAGACTTTGAACTGTTTGATCTGGGCCTCCGAGAAGCACCACTCTCCAGTTTGACTGACTTTCACCCCTGTGTGTCTCTTAAGTCCCTGCTGTTGCTTAGATAATCACCTTTTGCTTTGTTTTAAAGAGCTTAATGGTTCTTCTGCAAGGGCCAGAAACAAGGGTTCAGGCTGCTCTTCAGTTACCTGCTCTCTAGGCATTTTTCAGCAATGAGCTTTACTGACACAGTGAATTTACCTTCTGTTGCTGGTTCTTTTGAAATATTCTCTACCCAGTACCTCTCCTCCTCCACACTCTGCCTTGGGTGCTGTATCTTTGTCAGCTGAGGGAGGTGATTGTTCATCCCACTGCTGATTTTTGTGTGTGTGTGGTGTTAATTGGAGGCCAAAGGACTTGGGGAAAATGTCTGAGCCCTCGTGGGCTCTCCCTGAGAAGCATTACAGTGTCAGAGAGAGAGAGGCGCCTCTAGGGGCTGGGGGAAGCCCAAGAAGCAGTTCTGGAAGGGAGATAGTGCAAAGCCTGGTTTTCCTTCAGCGTGGTGCTCCTCTGCATCAGGATTTTGTATAAAAAAGTCTTGTAAACAAAACTCCTAGGTTGTGCAGGCAAACTGTAACCACGATGGTTGATGCTGGGGAGAATATCAGGTGTTTGGCTGAGCAAACCCCAGGGAGAAATCGTTTCCCATTTGAGTCCTCAAAGTTTTGACGTGTCATTATTTGTGTAGGTACCCCAGGTCCCAGTATAAGCTGGGAACTGACCTGTTGGAGAGCAGCGTAGGGGAAAGGGACCTGGGGGTCCTGGTGGGCAGCAGGATGCCCATGAGCCAGCCCTGTGCCCTCATGGCCAAGAAGGCCAATGGCATCCTGGGGTGTATCAGAAGGGGGGTGGTCAGTAGGTGGAGAGAGGTTCTCCTCCCCCTCTGCTCTGCCCTGGGGAGACCCCATCTGGAATATGGTGTCCAGTTCTGGGCCCCTCAGTTCCAGAAGGACAGGGAACTGCTGGAGAGAGTCCAGGGCAGGGCTACCAAGATGATGAAGGGAGTGGAGCATCTCCCATAGGAGGGAAGGCTGAGGGAGCTGGGTCTCTTTAGCTTGGAGAAGAGGAGACTGAGGGGTGACCTCCTGAATGTTGATAAATCTGTAAAGGGTGAGTGTCAGGAGGATGGAGCCAGGCTCTTCTCAGTGACACCCAATGACAGGACAAGGGGCAATGGGTGCAAGCTGGGACAGAGGAGGTTCCACTTCAATATGAGGAAGAACCTCTTCCTGGTGAGGGTGAGGGAACCCTGGCAGGGGCTGCCCAGGGAGGTGGTGGAGTCTCCTTCTCTGGAGACATCCCAACCCCGCCTGGAGGCGTTCCTGTGTGACCTGCTCTGGGTGTTCCTGCTCCAGCAGGGGGTTGGACTGGAGGAGCTTTCAAGGTCCCTTCCCATCCCTGAGATTCTGGGATTCTGTGATATGTTTCCCAAAGTTGATAGAAGACTGAACCGCTTTGGGCTTGGTGGAGCAGTGGAGTTGGTGGCTGTCGAGGACTTGGTGCTCACCCTGAGCACGTTCCTTGCCTGCAGCGTGTTTGCAAACAGGCATCACCGGTTGGTCTGCTCCCAGTGCCCGGCTGTCCCTCTGTGGGAGCTTATTAAGGGTTGGGCTAATGTTTTTAGCTTTCGTCGTAGAGCTTTAGAGTATAAGGAGGAGGAGCAGGATTTCACAGTCTACTCTTAGTTCTGTGTATGGAGACAGGGTTTTTTCCTTGGTCTGTGTCAAGAAGGTTGTGCTCAGGCTTAGTAACCCGGGCTTGAAAGCGGCTGGGACTGCGGGTGCACGCTGGCTGCGTCAGGGGTCGGTCCCTGGCACTTCATACGGGGCAGGCTTCTGTGATGTGGCCTGTCATCTCTGCAGGTCTAACCTCGCTCACAGAAGTGGAAGAGATCCCAGACACTGAGGGTTAATGCTGGTATTTAATGTGGGTGCAGTTTGAATACCTTCACCCAGGTTCTTTAACATAAGTGTTTTCTCTAGTGGTGCATAGAGAGCTTTCTAGGGAGAGTGTGGGGCGAGAAGGTGTTGTGGGACACCACAGCAGACCCCATGGAAGGTACCCCTGTGGGGCAGAGATCCAGTCAACCTCGCACTGCTCACAGCCCAAGGCTCTGGGAGAGCCGGGCTGCCTTTCTGAGGGTGTGCTTTCCAGGGCTGTTTAACTGTAAATCCACTGTGCATGGAAAGTCTCCCTGGTTCCAGAAGGACAGGGAACTGCTGGAGAGGGGACAGCAGAGGATGAGGGACCTGGAGCATCTCTGTGATGAGGAAAGGCTGAGGAACTTGGGTCTGTTCAGTCTGGAGAAGAGAAGGCTGAGGGGGATCTGGTCAACACCCAGAAATACTTCAAGGGTGGGTGTCAGGAGGATGGAGCCAGGCTTTTTCCAGTGGTGCCCAGTGACAGGACAAGAGGGAACGGGCACAAACTGGAACATAAGAAGTTCCATCTCAACCTGAGGAGGAACTTCTTGACTTTGAGGGTGGCAGAGCCCTGGCAGAGGCTGCCCAGAGAGGTGATGGAGTCTCTGTCTCTGGAGACATCCACATGGACCCGTTCCTGTGGGACCTGCTCTGGCAGGGGGTTGCAATGGA
This sequence comes from Jacana jacana, assembly GCA_013400555.1. Taxonomy (NCBI): domain Eukaryota; kingdom Metazoa; phylum Chordata; class Aves; order Charadriiformes; family Jacanidae; genus Jacana; species Jacana jacana. The sequence goes on along the minus strand of VZTM01009307.1, from coordinate 27,634 downwards.
TGATCTCCAGAGGTCCCTTCCAACCCCTATCATGCTGTGATTCTGTGACATGCCCTCAGCTTTTCTGCAGAGCCTGCTGCTCTAGTGTCCCGGATGCTCAGAGGTCAGTATTTAAAATAGATTGAGGACTTCTTGAAGGTGAAGTTCTGGAGTGCTGCCTGAGAAACGTGCTGATCTTGCCCAGCTTTTGCGGCTCTGAAGAGAGCATCGTAAAATAAGATTTCTGCTTGGTGCATTTCCAGTTCTGTTTATTTCACAGAGTCACAGAATCTCAGGGATGGGAAGGGACCTTGAAAGCTCCTCCAGTCCAACCCCCTGCTGGAGCAGGAACACCCAGAGCAGGTCACACAGGAACGCCTCCAGGCGGGGTTGGGATGTCTCCAGAGAAGGAGACTCCACCACCTCCCTGGGCAGCCCCTGCCAGGGTTCCCTCACCCTCACCAGGAAGAAGTTCTTCCTCATATTGAAGTGGAACCTCCTCTGTTCCAGCTTGCACCCATTGCCCCTTGTCCTGTCATTGGGTGTCACTGAGAAGAGCCTGGCTCCATCCTCCTGACACTCACCCTTTACAGATTTATCAACATTCAGGAGGTCCCCCCTCAGTCTCCTCTTCTCCAAGCTCAAGAGACCCAGCTCCCTCAGCCTTTCCTCCTCTGGGAGATGCTCCACTCCCTCCATCATCTCTGTAGCCCTGCCCTGGACTCTCTCCAGCAGTTCCCTGTCCTTCTGGAACTGAGGGGCCCAGCACTGGACACCATATTCCAGATGGGGTCTCCCCAGGGCAGAGCAGAGGGGGAGGAGAACCTCTCTCCACCTACTGACCACCCCCCTTCTGATACACCCCAGGATGCCATTGGCCTTCTTGGCCATGAGGGCACAGTGCTGGCTCATGGGCATCCTGCTGCCCACCAGGACCCCCAGGTCCCTTTCCCCTATGCTGCTCTCCAACAGGTCATTTCCCAGCCTATACTGGGACCTGGGGTTGTTCTTGCACAAGACCAGCACAGGCACTAATGTCTGACCGCAGCGTTTGGGTGTGTGGCTGGACCTGCAGGAACTTTTGTGGGGAGCCCGAGCGTGGAGCTGCTCCACCCCTCCTGCTGACCCCTTCTCCTGCCTTTGAGTGAAGGGGAGGGGTCCAGCAGACCCCTGCCGTGGAGCTGCCAGTTGCAGATCCCGTGCTTGATAAGGACCTGGTGGCCTGTGACCCGTGGAGCCTTGTGCATTTGAGAAGAGGAGGAAGCGTTGCTGGGAAGGAGGAAGAGGGGTGCTGGGTAGCTTGGTAGTTTGTGTGTAGCATCCTGGTGTCAGTAACTTTATTGAAGCTCCGTTGATGGAGAGCTGGGTTCATGGCAAGCTTGAGCACTGCGGAAATACACCACAGAATACTCCTCAGAGCTTGAGAACCTCCACAACTGCAGGGTTTATTTGAGCTTGTACCTGGTAACGCACTGAATGAACAAAAGACTGGCTTCCCTTTGGGTTGTCAGAATAAACTGGGAATGTCCCATCCCAAAGGGAAGCTTCTGAAAATGGAGAAAGTCAGATGTGGCGCATAGTTGAGAACATCTGCAGAAGTCCTGGTCCTTTCTTCCTGGGAAGGAAATCTCCAGGGTCGGCCAAGGAAGGGGTGACAGCAAGCCAGGCTGTTGGTAAAGCTAGAGTCAAAAAGCTGGGGATTAGTGAACTTTGGCTACTATAGTCCCAATCTATGGATTTTGAATTTCCCTGTTGCAGTTAGTTTGCTGGTACTTCTCTGTTCAGGCAGAGTTGTTCTGCTCTAGGCTGCTGTTGAGAAGCCACATCACAGGACAGGAGTGTGTGGCTCACGCTGTCCTAAATGTGCCCAAACCAGTCTGTAGACTAATTCCCAGGAGGAAAACGCTTTAAATCTTTTGGGCTAGAGTTAGGGCCAGAGTCTAATTGAAAATTCCCTCTGGGAGCCTGTTTCCTTCTCTGCTCTGCCAGGGTTCCTGCTTTGCTCTCGGAGATGGAGCCTTGCAGCTCCTACTGTCTTTGACATTTGGAATTGGAATTTCAGGTCAGAGAGCCTACAGGAGGCAAAAATGTCCGGTGCAGCTCCTCTGCCTGAGCACAACTTAAATGTCTGGCAGGAGAGGGCCCAGAACCTCATGGTGACACTCTGGAGTTGTCACTGATGCCAGTCAATCGTTACTTACTGGTGCTCCGGAGGATGCTTTGGGAAGCAAAGCAGGGAGTGACGGGGAGGAAAGCTCAGCTGAGGTCTGCTTGCTGGGCAGCACCAGAGGAAAGCAGGAGGTGACTGCCCTGGGAAGCAAAACGCGAGGTGTGCAGCGTGGGGGGAGTGTGGCTGTCACAGAGAGCAGGGCTGAGGGGCTGGGGGTCATTTGCTCTCTTGCCCTGTTTTAAGCACGTGTTCCTGCAGGAGAGGTTTTCAGTAATGGCTTGAAGAGCTATGGAAAAGTCTGGCTTAGCTCTGCTTTAAATCTTTGTTAAAGACTTGACACCTACAAACCAGGATGGTTCATTCCCAGGGTTCCAGGACCAGTTTAAAGTTTCCTCTCCATTGATTGTCTTTTGCACGAGAGCTCAGGCTGCTGGGCCATTCTCTAGTGGACATGGCAGAGGAGGTGGATGTCCAGGCAGTGCTGGGTGCTGGGCTGGGAAGGCAGATGGTAAAACAGAAGACATCAACTTGCCTGTGGTCTGTGAGCGAGTACATCTCTGCAGAGCCCTGTTCCTCTGATTTCAGCGTGACGGCGTTACAGGCAGCCCTGCTCCTTGAGCTGCAGGCCCTTCTCAGTGCAGGTGATGCCTTCTGCTGCCTCCATTGCCCTTTGAAGAGGGACCGACTCACAGAGCAAGGTTTAGTTTCCCATCTTCATGTGGTCTGTGCTTTTGGTGTCCCACCACCAAACGTTCCTTCCTCTGGAAGAACGATTTAAGTCACTTCACTCACGTGGAAAAGAGGACCTTGGCATCGCTGCTGGTAACTGGTCTAGTGTGCACGATGGTGGGAAGCTGTCACCTCAAGTCCTAGATGTTTTCTGCCCTGGGCAGAACCTGGACCAAACCTGGAAATCTCTCTGCTTTTCTGCTGGTGGAGCAGCCAGCAGTGAGCCAGGGCTGCACCAGCTCTCTGGGCGTGTAGGTCGCTGGTCCACAGCGGCTTTGATTCTGTCATTTTGTCTGATTTTTGAAAACCCAAGGAAAAAGTATGAAAGATCAGTAATTTCTGCTTCCTCTTTCTAGCTACTCTGACCTATGACACCCTCAGGTTCGAGTATGAAGACTTCCCTGAGACCAAAGAACCCGTTTGGCTCCTGGGCCGCAAATACAGTGTGTTCACAGGTATTTTCCGTGCGCGGTGCAGCATGCTCTGACGCTCCAGGGAGTTCTAGTGCTGTGCTGCGCTGCCTGAGCAGCAGACTGCGAGCTCAGTGCTTCTCTCTGGCCACCTCTGTGGGCTCTGGGATGGTTTTGTGCTGAAAGTTACCCTTTGGCAGTTACTGGGACTTGTGTCGTGGGGCCAGGGTGGTTGAGGCAAGGGCATAGCTCATGGAAAAGGCAGAAAAATGGCTTGCTGCTTCCTCATTTGCCTATGGCCTGACATCCTGAGGTTGATTGCAGCTATTTTGGGGGGGGAAAGAAAGTTTCTTCTGCCCAGCAGCAGCGTCCTGTTCCTCAGCCAGATTCTGCCTCTCCGGGTGCACAGGGCGAGGGAGAAGCAGAACGCTGCTGCTGCTGCTGTCAGGAGGGGTGGTGAGAGATGGATTTAGCTGTGTGTGGTGCTGCCCTCGTGCATGTCTCTCGATGCTGAAAACTTTTCAGAGAAAGAAGAAATCCTGTTGGATGTGACCTCTCGGCTTTGGTTCACCTACAGAAAGAACTTCCCTGCCATTGGTAAGTACTGGGGATGAGCCGAGTTCCTCCTGGGAACGAGGATAATCCAGTTATCTCTGCCCAGTAAACCAGTCCCCACAGGCACAACGTGAACGATAGGAGAGATCTTTGTTTGTCTGATAATGGGGATTCCCCATCCCCTTGGATATGAGGGGTAACAGTGATTTTTTAAAAGGACAGAAGAGGGAGTTTGGGAAGCCTGCCTGGAAACAGCCTCTCTTTGAGCAGCGTCAGGAGACTTCTGTGCTTCGTGTTCATTAAGTCCCATGTGAGGCTGACGTGAAATATTGTTTAATGATGGGCTTGGGCTTGAAGTGGATGAAAGCCATGAGAGCTGGAGATGTAATACAGAAATGACTGCCTTTGTGCATCGCTCCAGACTGGGGCAGGGGGTGGGTGGGTTGGTTTGTGTGAGGGTTTTTCAAGTGCCCGAGGTGGCTGTTGCACACGGGAACTGTAGTCCTATGGGAAACATTTCCCTGTGGACTCAAAGGAGGGGGTCTTGGTTCCAGAAGACACTCTGAGTGGTCTCTTCTGTGGTGTGGTTCTGTGTATTGACTGGAGTGGGTATCAGAAGAGATCTGAGAGCAGGTTCTAAGCCCCATCCATGTCCTTGCTGTCAGGGTCACCCTCGGCAGTCGCTGGGGAACACAGGCTCAGATTTGGAAAAGAGGCTTCATGGTAGCTGGTCCTTCTGGCTTGTCTTCTTCCCCTACCAGGAAACCTGTTGCCTAACAAGCTGTGAGACATCTCTGATGCACTTTCATCCCTGTAGATTCACATTTGTGAGCCACAGTTAAACATGCATTTGAAATTGAAGGGTTAGCCTGTGTTTCACTGTGGCTCACAAACACGACTGGGGTTTCTGGGCGAGTTATTGGGGGGGAGCAGGAAGAAATCACATTTTCAGAGTGATTTCCCACTTCTGGTATAGATGGAGTTTGTGTGTCAGAGGGCAAACCTTTCCCACCCATTCATTTGTTTATTGCTGGCCACTTCTCCCTTTGCTTGCCCGCTTAAGGGCTGTGAGGGGAGTGTCTTATGTTCATCCCATCAAGTAGAGTCAATTTTGGATGGTGTGTGTGTTACACATCGCTGGCAAAATTACAGAGGATAGCTGCTGGCCATCTGGGAGCTGGTTAAATAGTTCTCTCGGGTGATTTTTCTCCCTGTGCTTTGTGGCACGGGGTTGAAAGGAAAAAGCAGCAAAGAAATGGGAAAGAAACTGCTTCTGCCCGTGTGCTCGTAAGGCAGCTCCTGTGCTCTCCTCACACCAGGCATTTCATCTGTGGAAGCTGCAGTAACAGCTGGAGCTTCAGTGGAGGGGCAGAGGTTTCCTTTTGAAGTTGTGTCAGGGAGAGGCTTCCAGCCTTGAGGGCTTTGTCTCGGGCTTCCCAGCCTGAGCTAATATCCAGCTTGGGCTCCGATATTATGTGGGATGTGGGGTGTTTCATTGCTGGGGTGGGTTTTTTTTGACTGACTGTTGTTCACTCCGGACTCTCATCCAGCCATGGCTGCTTATGATGTGGGAATTCCTTGGGACTGATGTGTTTGGTGTGATGAGTTACCTCCTCGAGGTGAGGATTACTCATAACAAGCACCTTGGAGTGCTTCTGAATGTCGGGCTGGGAGCCTGCAGGCAGGCTGGGGAGCTGTGGTGCTCCTGAGAAATTCAGCTGGCTTTCTAGTTGAGTTGTTTGGATTTCCCTTTGAAGTTTTTCCCCCCCATTCTAAAACTAACTGGTCTTAGAAGGCCTTTTGTTGTTTGTTTTTAAGGGATGCCATTAACTTACTGATAAGTACGTTTTCGTTTCTCGGCCTTGGGTATGTGAGCTGAGATAGTCCTTCTGGCCCTGCCCGATTCCTGGGCTGGACCTGCTGCCTGTGCAGGCTTACAGTGCTCTCATTTCTTCTCCCTCTCAGTGCTGTTTTATTATTCATTACATACTTTTCTCTCCTCGTTTACAGGAGGAACCGGTCCCACCTCTGATACCGGCTGGGGCTGTATGTTGCGGTGTGGCCAGATGATCTTTGCTCAGGCCTTGGTCTGCAGGCACTTGGGAAGAGGTAAAACAGACCACGGCCTGGACTGGCTTCCAGGGTCCTTGCAAGGACAGGAGATGACTCAGCTGGGGATTGCTGAGGGCTCTGTGCCTCTTTCTCCAGTCTTCTCAAGTTTAGAGCTGTTGAGAGAAAAGTCTGCTGCAAACCCAGAAGGTTTTTCCCTGCTCTCCACAACTCTGCACATAGTTGTCCAGGCCTTCAAACAAAGCAGAGCCCTGTGACACACTGGTTCAGTCCACCGAGGCCAAACGTGCACTAGGTTTTTCTTGAAGGTTTTTTTTATATAGCTAAAGTCTAAAACAACTTTGTAGGTTTATTCCTCTTTATAGTTCTGCTTGGTCACAAAGCCCTCCCCGAGAGTAGTCTCTTCTCCCTGGATGCTCCTGTTCTTGTGTCTGACCCATGCTTGGTCTGTAAGCAGCTATGCTGGAGTTTTTTACTGTTGATGGCCTTTGAGTTTGTGGGGGATACTTTTTGGAGTGAGGTTGTTAAAGGAGAAGCTGCTGCCCAAGCGTTCACACACCGTTCAAGGAGATGCACACGCGTCACGAGGGTCTTCACCTGCCAGGACCAGGGTCCCTTCACGGTGAAGAACCCCCGTGAGCTGATGGGTGCCCCTCTCCACTCCTGTCACACTCCCTGCTCTTACCCTTGGGCACGCTCCCTCCTCCTTCAGAGACTCAACCTTGGGTTTCCTGCTGCAGACTCTCAGGCATCAGATTTTCTAAAAACAAATAATTTAACTGAAAGCAAGCAAGCTTTCAGCAGCAAGGTCAGCCTGGCCCGGGTGCCTCTGGCACGGGAGGGACCTCAAACAAAGAAATCCCTGGGCAATTGCACCCTTGCCATCTCTACACACACACCCCCTCACGTTGTTCCCCTATCTGTTAGTCCAGTGGAGATTCTTGGTCTGGAGGCTCCTGACATCTCATTGGATTCTTTCTCTGCGCTCAGGCTGGCCATGGACGGCGCCTGTCTCCTTGATTTGCAGTCTCTGCTCAGGGTCAGGGTCGTAGCCTCCTCCTTTATCTCCTGCTTGATACTCCTTTGTGCTCACTGGCAGAACATGGGGAACTGAAACATCCCAGGTTTAGGGAAAAGGCTGCTAAAACATCAGTGTGTTATCAATGTTTTCCTTACACCAAAAGACTAAACACTGTACTGTACCCGCTGCAGGGAAACTGCCATGAGAGTTAACCCTACTGTGGCCTAAAGCCTTCAGCAAATGGAGCTGCTCATGCCAAGTAAAGCTAAGCAAACAGCATAAATCACACCATATTACACTCCTAAGTAAATTATTCTAGTCAAAACTTATATATTTAAGCTAAGCAACTAGTATCTCTCAATAGAGGTCACCTTTTTTCTCCCAGAATATGTAGCTCACGCCTGTCAATGAGGGTGCTGTTTTCCATCTGTGGGCTAGAGGTGCAATTTGGTTTTCTGAACCTTTGGTTGGTTGTTTAGTTGCTTTTCTGTGGGGATACTCCTTTATCCCAGCTGTGAGAATGCAGAGTTTTCTTTTGAATTTAGTCCTTTAGTGCTGGGGATACCTCTCGTGCCTGGTAATAAGACAGCGACACAAAACTCGGGGCAGTCGATTGATGCACGTGGAAGAGAACGGTAGCCCTTGGTTGCTAACAAATATTGTGGGGTTTTTCCATATATTCTCTTCTCTCCTAGACTGGAGGTGGATAAAAGGGAAGAGGCAGATGGATAATTACTTCAATGTTCTTAATGCCTTCATTGACAAAAAAGACAGCTACTACTCCATTCACCAGATCGGTAAGAGCCTGGGTGCTGAAGAGCATGGGTTTCCCATGAAGGTTGAACATCACTCCTTGTTTGTTTTACTATTTTAGCCCCCAAAAAGCCACCCAAGTGCCACATAGTTCAGGTAGAATCATAGAATTATTCAGGTTGGAAGAGACCCTTGGGATCATGGGGTCCAACCACCAGCCCCACTCTACAAAGCTCTCCCCTACACCAGATCCCCCAACACCACAGCTCATCCACTCTCAAACACAGTCAGGGATGGGGACTCCACCCACTCCCTGGGCAGCCCAGTCCAGGCTCTGACCACCCTTGCTGGGAAGAATTCTTGCCTCATGCCCAGCCTAACCCTCCCCTGCTGCAGCTTGCAGCCATTCCCTNCCCAGCACCCCCAGGTCCTTTTCTGCCAGGCAGCTCCAGCCACACTGCCCCCAGCCTGTAGCCATCCATGGGCTTGGTGTGGCCCAAGGGCAGGACCTGGCACTTGGCCTCATTGAAGCCCATGCTATTAACGTTGGCCCATCCATCCAGTCTGTCTATATATCCCTATCAACATCATCAGTAAAGACATTAAACAGGAATGGCCCCAGCACTGACCCCTGAGGAACACCCCTTGTGACCGGCCACCAGCTGGATTGAACTCCATTGAGCACCACTCTTTGGGACCGTCCTTCCAGCCAGTGCTGGATCCTGGGCAGGGACACCTCCCACCAGAGCAGGTTGCTCCAAGCCCCCTCCAGCCTGGCCTTGGACCCCTCCAGGGACGGGGCAGCCACAGCTTCTCTGGGCAATTGCCTTTTGACCTTCTGTGTTACTGCCTTGTGGGGAAAGGGTTTATTTTCCAGTCCCCCAGGATGTGCTTGGCTCCCATCTGCACTAAGATACCTCATGAAAGGGTAGATTCAGCTGAATCAAAAATGTTTCCAAGTGGGATTTCTTCCCTATTAAGCCACTGAGGAAGGGATGCAGTGTAGGTGAAATTATTTGCTAAATTATTTTGGTTTTTTTCTTATGATGCAGCCCAGATGGGAGTTGGAGAGGGGAAATCCATAGGCCAGTGGTATGGACCAAACACAGTTGCACAAGTACTCAAGTAAGTGCTGCATTTTGCCTTTATATCTCTCAAAGCGTGGAGGGGGGTGGTTTGGTTTGTGTGGGGTTTTCTGGCACAGCTGTATCTTTCAGTGCTGTTAGCAGGCAGCCTCCTTGACCTCCTACCCTGCTTGGGCAGGACCTTGAGAGGAGCCCTTCTGTCATTCAGATGCTGGCAGGATGTGCGAGAAAACAGGTTTCAAGCAGAGGACGATGCCCCAAAGTCTCTCTGCAGGTCCCCCAAGTACCGTGCTCGCCTCTAGCAGCGAGTACAGTGCTCTGCAGCAGACCAGAAGTGAGGGCCAGTGCTGTGGTTTGGAGCTGTGCAAGCCTCCGAGGAGTCTCTGCTGACCCGACAACAGCGTCACTGTTTCCAAAAAGCTGCCAGGGAGCCATCAGGTCACTAATGCAATGGCCTGAAGGCATTAATATTTGCAGCCAGGGTCCCTCGGTGACAGGCAGGGGGTCAGAGCGGTGCTGGAGCGTGGGTGGCCTTTAATAACCTGGGGCACACTGTGCTTTGAGAAACATTCCCCCTCTCACCATTCTTTCCTCGCTTTGCTTAGCTGAGCAAGGAGCTCCCTAGAATAGTCCAGCATTGCCTAAAAGCAACTTTCCCAGGTCATACCACGTGCTGAATTACAGGTGATCAGGAGGTACTGTAGGGAAAGCTAAAGAGATTTGAATTTCTTTTCATTTATTACTATTTGTATTTTGTGCTGTCTCACTTTCTGGTAACCAGAAGCTACAGGATTTGAGTTGGAGGTTGTTATCAGGGCTCTCCTACTTAGTAGCTGCTGAAGGACCAATCCCAGGTGTGGTCCCATTGGCAATCTGGACATCATAACTACTGGCAGCAGAGTCTACGAGTCTGATACTTGTGTAAAAACACTTCACAGCTCAGTGAAGGAAGCCAGTCTCTCCTAATCCAGTTTCTCCTCATTGGTACAGCACCACACGCTGCCTTTCGTCTCCCAGTTGTAACTGATCCTTGCTTGCTTTTGTTTTTTTCTTTCCCCATAGAAAACTTGCAACTTTTGACACGTGGAGTTCGCTGGCAGTCCATATCGCCATGGACAACACGGTGGTGATGGAAGAAATCCGTAAGTACCACAGGGAGGTGGAATGGGAGAATCCTCTGGGAGAGCGAATAGGGGTACAACACAACAAGCACAAAGTAAATGTATGCTAAAACCAGCTGAGAATTGCTCTTCTAGGGCAAGGAAGTCTCTTGCTTGACTTGTGCATCATCTAATAAAGCCTTTGGCTTGACACTGTGGCCTCTGGATCTGGAGAGAAGGTCCACGGACCTTCAGACAGTAGGTAGGAGCTGCCTGGGAGGTGGTGTCAAACTCATTTAATGACCACAGCACCAACCTCTCTGCAATGTCCTTTTGAGCAGTTGTAGAGTGATGAGGTCTCCCCTCAGCCTCCTCTTCCTCCAACTCAACACTCCCAGCTCCCTCAATGGCTCCTCATGAGATTGATGCCCCAGGCCCTTCCCCAGCTCCGTGTCCCTCCTCTGCACTCGCTCCAGCCCCTCCAGATCTCTCTTGTGCTGAGGTGCCCTCCCTCCTTCTGCTGGTCACACCATTTCTGATCCAAGCCAGGATGCCCTTGGCCTTCTTGCCCATCTGGGCACACTGCTGGCTCGTGTTCAGCCGCTTGTCGACCAAACTGAAGTTGCATCAAATCCGTTGGAGCGTCTTTGCAGTCGACGGTTTGGATCCAGCTGGGAAGCTCTGGGCAGGTTCCGTGGTGCTGCAAAGCCCCCTGAAGAGGCCGGGTGTGTTTAGTCTCTGCCGAGCTTCCCACTGCTGAACCCGGGGCCAAACCTGCTGGTGTCGCGGCACAGGATCGCCGGGGAGGAAGCCTGCAGTGAGACCCCGTGTAGCTGCAGCCCTGGCTTGGCAGCTGATTTCAGGTCATCAGAACAGACTGGCTGCTGCCAACAACAGAACCCCCATGATCTTTACTTGTTTAACAGGATAAATCACTACAAATAGTGACACCTGGTTTTCTCAGGCCCTCTGGTCACTGTGCTACGTCTGTGTGTGTGATGCACTTGGGTACCTTCTCCCTCCTCGAGGGACAGTTTAGGGATCACCTGCAGCCTCCTTGGCGTGGGTTGTCTCTCCTACCGAGGCTCTAGAGCAGAGTCCCTTTTCTTCTCCCGTGGGTGTGAGACTCGCTTTCTTCAGCTGGGTCTGAAGCTCCTCGTGGTGAGCAAACACCCTGTTGAGATTGCTGCTGATGGAGGTGTTTGTTTCCATCGTGTCCTACCTGCTGGAGGGGCCTGGCCCTCAGCTCAGGCCAGGAGGGAATTAACGAGCCTCCGGCAGCTTGTTGGATTGCCTTGGCTGCGTGATTAAAGTGCTGTGGGGTTCACTGGGGTTTGGGTTTTTACTTCACACGCCCAGCAAATAATGGAGTTGGCCAGTGAGGCAGGCAGGCTTGAAGATGTTTGTGTCCTGGAAGGTCCATGCTCTGGTTGTGTTACAGCTAGGCTGTGTGCCTGCGTGCAGGAGGATGCGTAGTGCCTGGGGCAGGCCTGCGCTCTGAGGGCCTTTACTGCCCCACATCTGACAGGCAAAAGCTGAGGGTGAAACGATCCTCCTGCTGCAGGTCTCTACAGCAGCTTCTGAATGATCCCTGATGCCATTTCTGAAGGCTTTCCTGATCTTTAGGAAGGTTACAACTGCCGCAGACGCTATGTTTGCATCTTGTAACAGCACCAATTCCGGGTGAATGTTTCCTGTGCTAAGCCATAACACTCCCCTTGTCTGCTCCAACTCTCTTCACCTCCTCCATGAACTCCTCTGGAGCCCAGCGCTCCAGACTTTGCTCTTTCTGCCTCCATGCTCTCTGAAGTCAGGCTTCTTGCCTGACCTCCCCATCAGCTCCTTCACCCTCGCTGGTGCAGGTTGTTGCTCACCCACTGGGAGATTGTGCATTTTACCAGCCCACCAGACGGTGTCTGAGCGCTGCCTGCTTTGCCATAACCTTGATGTAAGCGTGGATGAAGCCCTGAGCCCTGCCAGCAGCCCTGCAGGGAGCAAACACACCGCACCGCGCTCCAGCACGGCACCTCCCTAACCTCTTCCTTATTTTGGGGGTGTTTTTGAGAGTTGTAGGCGCTTAAATAACAGCTATTGATCAGAGCTCAGATAGAATTACTCCAGGTCTAGAAACTGAGGTGATTTCTGATGCTTTCTGCTCGTGTTCCCTTTCTGTAGGGCGGTTGTGCCAGTCCAACTTCCCGTGCGCTGGAGCTGCAGCGTGCCCAGCTGTGGAGGCAGATGTGCTCTACAACGGGTACCCAGAGGACGAGGGGCTTAGAGAGAGGCTCTCACTGTGGAAACCATTGGTGCTGCTGATACCTCTCCGCCTCGGGCTCACAGAGATCAATGAAGCCTATATTGAGACACTAAAGGTAGGGGACACGGAGGGGAATTCTTGGTGCTCTCATGCTGAAGGACCTTGTTGTGAATCAAGTCATTTCTGGAATTTGGTTCTGGGGTAAAAATACTCAAAAGTCATGGCCCTGTGTTCAAAAGAAAAATGTGCTTGGAGACAGTCCTTGTCACGGGTCAGGGTGTGTGTCCTTGCAGGCTTCAGGCCAGGAAAACGTGTAGCACTTTTTGGGGGTTGTGGTGCTTGGGTGTTTTTTTTTTGAGGATTTAATTTCACAACTTAATCTCAGTCACTCTTTGAGTATAGATGGTGACAACCTGCTGAAGCATTTGCTCAGCACAGCTGTACTGTGCTGAGTACTGTTGTGAGCCCCCTGTGGCTCTGGGGCTGGAGCTTGCACTGCAGGCTGGAGCACCAGAGTTCAGGGCGTGCAGGCTACATGCACGAGACAGGGTGCATGGTGTCTTGCCATCCTTAATGCCAGCAAGCTCTGAGCTGCACAGGTAGGAGAGCTCCAAATTAATCAAAGTGAGGTCACTTGCCCTTCACTCAGGAGATGGTGCCTGGATGCTGCAGCTGGATAAGGAACTTAAAACCCTTTCCCAAGTGATCGTTCCCTGCTGGGAGCACTGTTGCAACCTGATGGCAGGCAGCTTCAGGGTATCTTGCTGCTGACTTGCAGCAGAGCCAGGACCCGCCTGGGCCAACTCCTGGAGTAATGCTGCTTCTTCTGTTTGGTCCATCTGTTCCTGTCAGCAGCTAAAGGTGCTTTTAAGCTGCCTCTGTGTTACTTTAAAGCCCTGCGTTGCAGCCTTCAGCCTTCCCGGTGGAGCTTCTCTCCAGAAATGGCTGACTCTGCTGACTATCAGTCTCCCCATCTTTCTTTCCCACTGCATTTTTGGATGCTTGCCTTTGTTGCCACCTACTGTCTCACTGTCTGTCAGCTGTGTGTTTTCTGTATTGCTTTTCCAGCACTGCTTCATGATGCCCCAGTCCCTGGGAGTGATCGGAGGGAAACCAAACAGTGCTCACTACTTCATTGGCTATGTAGGTGAGTGCCCAGAGTACTGCAGAGACTTGCCAAGCAGCTCCCCCCAGCTAACAAAACCAAAACAGCTCTGCTTGGTCTGTGGTGCGTGCTGCAGGGTTCCTCTTTCCTGCTGGAGGTGTGGAAGGTTGCTGACCACCTCTGTGAGGACCCCAGTGACGTAGCTTTGAACGGTGGCCGTGGCACAGGCTGTGAACTTCCCCTGCATAACCCTAAATCCCGTCTAAATCTGTAAAGAGGTGTGTGTAGAGGCCTCCTCCGAGGTTCAGAGCTGACCTTCCTTCAGGGGCTTGCCTGGATTTAGCTGTCCTTTAGTTGTCCCCTTCCTGAAACTCGCCCAGCTGCTGTTTATTCCCCTCCTTCCCCCTCGCTTTCTGTCTCTGCCCAAGCCCTCGGTCTGCTCGTGCTTTGGATCTCTGGGGCCGAGTTGAGCTTACACAGGACCCTGGAAGGCACGTGCAGGAGCAGTACCCAAATAGTGGCTGTTGCTGTGGGGCAGGCACCGTGGTTCTGCTGGCAGCTGGCTCTTTGCCTGGATGAGGAGCGCCTGGGGAGGTGGCTGAGAGCACGTTGTCCCTAGAGCATGGGTCCTTCTGTGGGGTTAGGAGAGCTGGCTCTGTCATGGCTCTTCCTCCTCTTTCTATCTCACCCTTTGCTTCTGAGAAATCCAGCTCTTCCTGTTGGTGTCTCCTTGCCTGTCTGTGCAGGGGAGGAACTCATTTACCTGGATCCCCACACGACGCAGCCCGCGGTGGAGCCCAACGACAGCGGCTGTCTGCCCGACGAGAGCTTCCACTGCCAGCACCCTCCCTGCAGGATGAGCATCGCCGAGCTCGACCCCTCCATTGCGGTGGTGCGTGCCTGCTGCTTGTTTCCCATCACCCGGAGGACTGGTGCTGTGATCCCTCTCTTTCCTGGCTGTCCCTTTCCCTAGGGAAGGGGCAAGGGCGGTGGGGATGGGCTGGGAGCTCTGCAGGCGGGCTGTGCTCCGGGCGAGGGCTGTGGTGGCTCTCAGTAACACTGGTACAGGAGCTCCTCGGGCAGGAGGCACTTTGGTACAGGGATGTCCCCCTGGCACGGCAATTAAATGCCACTCTTCATGGCATCAAGACAGTGGATATCGTGTACCTGAACTTTAGAAAAGCCTTTGACACTGTCCCCCACCAAATTCTCCAGGCAAAGCTGGCTGCTCATGGCCTGGCTGAGTGCACACTCTGCTGGAGGGTCCCAGAGGGTGGTGCTCAATGGAGTTCAATCCAGCTGGTGGCCGGTCACAAGGGCTGTTCCTCAGGGCTCAGTACTAGGGCCATTCCTGTTCAATGTCTTTATTGATGATCTCAACAAGAATCTAGAGAGCACCATCAGTGAGTTTGCAGATGACACCAAGTGAGGTGGGAGTGTTGATGTGCTCAAGGGCAGGGAAGCTCTGCAGAGGGACTGGGATAGACTGGATAGATGGGCCAATGTTAATGGCATGGGCTTCAACAAGGGCAAGTGCCAGGTCCTGCCCTTGGGCCACACCAACCCCATGGATGGCTACAGGCTGGGGGCAGTGTGGCTGGAGCTGCCTGGCAGAAAAGGACCTGGGGGTGCTGGGTGACAAGCGGCTGAACATGAGCCAGCAGTGTGCCCAGGTGGCCAAGAAGGCCACGGGCATCCTGGCTTGTATCAGAAACAGTGTGACCAGCAGCAGCAGGGAGGGGATTGTCCCCCTGTGCTCAGCACTGGGGAGGCCACCCCTTGAGTCTGGTGTCCAGTTCTGGGCACCTCAGCACAAGAGAGATCTGGAGGGGCTGGAGCGAGTGCAGAGGAGGGACACGGAGCTGGGGAAGGGCCTGGGGCATCAATCTCATGAGGAGCCATTGAGGGAGCTGGGAGTGTTGAGTTGGATGAAGAGGAGGCTGAGGGGAGACCTGATTCCTCTCTACAACTGCTTGAAAGG
>VZTM01009306.1:0-15175 GCA_013400555.1 Jacana jacana | reverse complement strand
TATCCTCACCAAAAGAAATATGGAAGAGATATAGTGCTGGTGTCAAATGGATTGGTAGGAAGGAGGGGAAAACTCAAAGTTGTAAGCTAGAAAAAAAAATCCTCTCTACCTTCTGTTCCAGATTTAAATGCTCCATTTTGAGTTGTATTGTGCGATGGTTCAAATCTAGGTAGAATTTATTGTACCATGAGTGCATCATTTATTTGTATCTTTTCTTCATGTTAAAGAACTATGTTTTAGTTGGAGAATTTAATGTATGGATTTAACAGATAGGTGCACGTTGTCTACCATTGGCTTATGTTTGTTAGTGCTATTATTGGCACTGTTGGCTGCCTCTTAGTGAATATTTAATTGCCAGCTCACAAACACACACTGAAGTGTGAATGTATGGAATTCCTAACAATTTATCTGGTCTATTTAGCATTTCAAAGCATTAGCACTGTTCCCTCCCCAAAATAGCTAACTAGTGACACATCCACACCTTGCATTGTCTTTTTTTCTCCCATATTAAAACTGAGGTAATTTTTTTTTTTTGGCAACTGTTTTTTCTCATGCTAATGGTGAACTTCTTCTTCCCTGCAGTAAAGCTGTGATGGATCTGTTGGTTGATTTATGCAGCCAGTATCGCTTAAATCCATCCCAACATAGTCTTGAACTGAAGTCTTCGGGAACTCAACAACCTCTGAACTACAAGCCAAACACTTTGATAGGAGCACTGGATGTACAGACAGTACTTCTGAAAGAGAAGGTTCCTGAAGAGAAGACAAAGCGACCTCTGCCAAGGGTCCCTGAGGTCAGTACTCTGTAGGGCTAAAATGGTGCCATGAAACATCATTTCATTCCTGTGATTTCAAGCAGTTCTTCCAGTCTTTGCTTCTTCAAACCATATGGGAGAGGCTTGAGATAAACTAGTAAAGCAGGTTATAGTTAAACTGATTTGTGCAGAAACTTGCAGGTGCCAGTCTGGTCTCCAGCATTTAGACAAAATGTTATGTTGCTTGCGGTTGGATAGATGGCAGTTTGTTCTTATAAAGACCCTTGGATGAAGACTGGGGTGACTGAAGTTTGCAGTAGTGGCTGAAATGAGGGTTATAGGATTGTGTGAAGGTAGGTAGTAGTTTGGTGGTATATTTTTTTCCCATCTTTATTGAAGATATGGGAGAAGATTGATCATCAGTAAATGTATTGCACAGTATTGTGAAAATTCAGAAGTAGCCATTTTCCAAATATGTTTGCCGACTTTTTTATTATTCTGAATCAGTATAGCTAATTGCACTGTCACACCGTATACACCTGTGCTTGTGAATGTCTCCTGAGTGATAGGGGAGTTCTGAGCTTATTTTTATTTTTTTTTAATAATATATTTTGCAATAGTATGCATTAGGGGGAAGTTTGCCTAGGAGGAGTCAAGGCAGCATGGAAGTCCTCAGTGCCTGTGTCATTGCAAGAGAGCCTGGCCATCACAGAGGGAGGGCTAAAATTTGTGTTTGTTTCTGCAGAAATCTGTGAGGCTGGTAGTGAACTACCTGAAGACGCAGAAGGCTGTGGTTCGAGTTAGTCCAGAGGTGCCTCTACACAGCATCATCCCAGCCATTTGTGAGAAATGTGAAGTCAGTCAAGAGCATGTTGTTCTTCTGCGAGATGGCATCACTGGGGAGGAGCTGGAGCTTACTAAGTCCTTGGAGGAGCTGGGTATAAAAGAGCTGTATGCCTGGGACAGAAAAAGAGGTGAGCTGAGCCTGAAAGCAGTCACTGCAGGGTTAGATGCTATGCCAACAGTATTATAGGCAACTGAAAAACATCTGTACTCTCATTGTTTTAGGGCCTGGCTGAAACAGCAGTGTGACATCTCAGCCTGGAGAGCAGCATGGCTTTGTTCAGTGAGCTGTGCCCAGAGCTTCAGTCAGGACAGCAGTGTGCCCAGCCATCCCAGGCTGCTCTCAGGCTCTGTGCCAGGCTGGGCTGGCCCATGGCAGGGCATGGGTTGGTCTTGGGAGGGCAGAAGGAGGAGCTTTGCTACCTCCCGGAGCTGCTTGTCAGTACAGGTGTGTGTAACACAGGGGGCCTTGTCCAGGCAGAGCCTGTCACCTGCCTGTTCTCTGGGTTGGAGAGAAAGAAAGAAGAGACATGCCATAGTCATGGCAGCTGCGAAAGCTGAGAAGCAGAGGCCACAGACCAGGGCTTATGAGAAACAGACTGTGGATAGGTTCAGAGGCTCTTACTTCAAAGAGTGAAGTTATTGGCGGTTTAGTGAAGAGGAGCTAAGAGGTATTTGTATTTGAGATTTTGTTCTTTTGTTTATTCACCCTCACTTTCTGTACTTGCAGATGATATTGTAGTGGCATCTTCTTGGGCTTGAGTTTTATCAGCCTGATTGTTTATTCAAATAGCATAATTATGCAATGTGCTTTAAAACATACCTGCTTTAAAACCACACATTGACAAGTGCTGCTTCCTTTGAGGTCAGAAAGTGATATTCATTAAAATTGTCTCCTGCAGTTTGTCTCAATCGGTATCACTTCCAGCACACAGTAAATGTCCTTATTTATTCTTTAGATAACGTCAGTCTTGTAGGTGCTGAGCAGCAGCCTTATTTTTTATTTATACAGTTACTTATTTATGTTGACGTTCTGTCTCTTCTTTCAAGCTCCTCTGGTAAGTGACAGTTCTACCTCTGTGTGAGTCAAATTTCAATGACTTTAGACTTTTAAGGAAACTAAATGTCTTCTTTTCCTTTGAGTTGTTAGGCTGCTCAAAAATGTGGCTGACAACATGTCATAACTCAAATGCATGTTTGTTTGGGTTTTTTTAAGACATGTTTACTGTAATTAAGCTAACTATTTTGGAGTGATATATTGAACATACAGACTATTCAGCAGGATTCATTCAGTATACTTCAGGGACAACTTACAAAGTAATTAGCCTAAACCTTCCTTAAGCTCTTTTCCTTTAAAATGAAAATTGTGGTGTATATACTGGTGCAGTATTGGTCCTCAGATGCGGTTGTAGCCTGTGCAGTCAAAGCCAAGACTTTATTTCAGGGCTGGGTTTCCAGCAGCAAATTATGTAACACTCCATAGTGTGCTGCTATCTGCATCAGAAATATTTTTATGGTTTTTTTATTAACCTTTTAGCGTATATTTCACTATGATAAAATCCCCTTGATCCTAAGTGTATTTCAGCCTTTTCTGCCTTCCTCTTACTCTGCACCATGGTGTCTGAGGAGAAAACCAGTAAATGCACATAAAATTTACAAAACATTTCCTTTGTTTCAGCAAATTCCTTCTTCCCATTTGTAATCTCCAAGAGGAATAATCCCATTGGTTTCAGTAGCAGTTGGTGTATGAATTGTACACTGAGTAGATGTCCTGTCTGTTTAGTTACCAGAACAGACAGATTTCTAAAACACATTCCCACTAATGAGTAGGGCATCAGAGGGGCTGAAAGAGTAGGCTGTGCTTGTAAGAGCAGGTTCTAGAAAAACTTTGAGCATCTTGTTCTCTCCTTTCCTGAAAGAGAAATACCAAGTGCTGAAGGATTATTAAAAGACAGGCTCTGCTGCCACCTGCTTACATAATTCGATTTCACAGTTGAAGCAGCTTCACAAGTGAATCAGGATTGAATACAAATGCAGCTGAACTGCTTTTAGTAGCAATGCTGCGTGTCTGTTGTGGGTCAATGTTTTTTTCTGTAATGCTTAGGAAAACAAATACCAGGAGCAACAAATTAATATTGTGGCTTACAAGGCAATATTAGAACTTTAATATGTCTTCTCTTATTCTTTCATTGCCTGCCTTTTCCAGTTCCTCCATCAAAAACTCAGTCTGAACCTTCTCTGAACTATAGAGGTACTGTACAATGCTGCTGAGGGAAAAACAATCTTTCCCTTCATGTCATGTTTAATGTGGGCTTGGTAGATGCATCTTTAAGAATGTCATGTAAAATTTTGTCGAGAAGCAAGCTATTTTCACGATCTGTGTTGTCTTTTGCACAGCGTTGTTTCCATGTCTGTGTTTTTGCTCAGAACAAGCATACTTCTGTGTGTACTGCTTTGTGAGTAGTTGCTGCTAAAATGCCAGCAATTAACAAATCTTGTCATTTAACTGTTGTGTGGTATGGTATGTTTCTGTACAGATGCCAAGCCCTTTTGTGTTACCTAGAGCATAATTAGCTGAATTTCTGAAATACTAACATTTCATAGGTCTCTCGGGTTCTAAATTTATAAAGTAGCAGAGACAGAATATTTTGACATCTACGAGATCTTCTACCAATTTAAATTGCAACAAAGAATTTTAATATCAAACCTACATATACACGTTGGGTAACTCTGAATAGATGCTGACTTCTGAATTATTACACTAGGTGGCGTTTGATTAGATTGCATTGGTGCTACAGCTTCTAGATAAACAGAAAATGTGTATGTAGTGTGTCCAGCTCCCCCGAGCCCGTTATAATACATTGCTTAAATTAATTATCCTCAAGAAGGTATAGTTGGTATGTAACTGGCTCTACTTCTTTGCATTGCTAGTAAATACAATGTAACCAAAATAAAACTGTAGATGACTGTAAATTTTCAGGAAGGAAGTCCATCTCCAGTAAGCAGTGACAGCCGTTGACTAAATCTTAGCTGTTGCCTCTTGGTTTCACTAATGCTAGCAGTTTTTCCCCAAGTCTTCTGTCATTATTTGCTATGGCTTCCTCTTACACAGAGCATAATGCTATATAATACAGAGAACATCTACTGTATTTATTTAGAGAAAATGACCCAGATTCATAAAGATTCTGTTGTATTGAGATGATATGCTGTGTTTAAAATCCCAATTTATTGGGATCATACAACATGTAGTGGTGATGATGATTAGCTGTTACACTGTTTAAGCTAAATATTGTTCATAGTTGAAGACTATCTGAGCCCATGTGACCCACATCTAGTTGCAGCCCAGTCCTGAGCAGAAAACCAGCAGTTTCTGGTGAATGAGCATAGGTAGCACTTAGTATTTGAGGAAGAATAAAGTATTAATTTATTACTGGTTGGTTTTTTTTTGCACTGGAGTTGCAGCCTTTCTTAATGATAGTTTCTCCCTGCTTTTCATAGAATCATAGAATGGTTAGAGTTGGAAGGGACCTTAAGGTTCATCAAGTTTAACCCCCCTGCCATGGGCAAGGGACACCTTCCACTAGAGTGGGTTGCTCCAAGCCCCAACCAGTTTGGCTTTGAACACTTCCAGGGATGTGGCATCCACAGCTTCCCTGGGCAACCTGTTCCAGTGCCTCAGCATGATCACAGTAAAGAATTTCTTTCTGATAACTGATCTAAATCTTCCCTTTTCCAATTGAAAGCTGTTTCCACTAGTCCTGTCACTACTCTTCCTGACAAAGAGTCCCTCTCACCTCTACTCTTCTACTGGGCTTTGAACTACTGTTTGTGCTCAACACCTTCTAACACCTGACATTGTTGATATGCAAAGTGATGTGTGTGTAAATTGTGTGCTTTTCGTGAAATGCAAAACAGTTTCCAGGAGTTCTGGGTTTTTTGTGAAGTAAACCTTTATTTTATGGCAAGAAACAAGTCATTTTGCATTTGCTTCTTAAAGGTTATTAAAAAATAGAATATTTATAAGAGAAAGTGATTTTTATCTGTACATTAAATTTTGTGTGTGCTAGTGGGATACTCTGATGTGTTTGGAAACAGGGAGGAATTTTTATAGCATTATGCAGTGCCCCTTAAAAAAAGTGGGAGGGCTTTACTGTCTGTATATTGAATGTCAAAACAATGATTTTTCCCTGTAATGCATGGCCTTATCGTGTTGCTCCTCCAGCTCATCTTGTCTGGGGGAAATTGAAGGGAGACTAAACAATCTGAGAGTTCATACAATTTCTTAGCTGGCTCAAGGAGGATATGTACGTTTGAGCCCTTACAACCTGAAATGCGTATAAAGTTGCCTCTCTTCCCACCTAAAGTGAAGACAGCAAGATGAGAAAAGATGACCACAATCAGCTGGTTTAAATTCTAAGGACAGCTATTTTTCCAGGCAGTAGGTCTCCTTCCTCTTTGTGGATCTTTATCCAAATCCACATTGAGAGTCTTTCCATTAACTTCACTGTTTCCTCCATCATTTAAAGAAGTATTTTTCTTTTTGGTATTAGAGTACTCCATGAATTTTAAGTAAGACCTCTAACAAGCATTTCTAAAGACTAAGCATGCTCACATTTTTCCTTCTAATAAGGATTACTAAATTGTGGTTGAAAACTTACTGGAGTTTATTGAATTATTCAATTTGCATCAGTTCGATTTTGGAACAAACTCAAAACAAATAAAAGTTTGGTGAAAAAGCAAGTGAGGGATCTGTCAGTTACTTAGACAATTCAGTTCATAACACCTCTTGCTAAAAAAAATACAACATGAATCCAGGACATCTTAAAATATTGTTCTTCTGAATCTTAATTTCAGAAGTGTAAAAAATACTCCATTATAATTGTTTCAGAACCAAATCGAAAGGCTTCAGTAAGCAATGATGCAATAGAAAAAGAAAAGACAAGACTTCTGGGATTGTTTCAAGCTGATAGAAGAAGCAGCAAGGTAAGTGTTCAGCAGTGTACTACCTAACTAAAAAGAATTATGTGCTTTCCAGATGTACTGCCTCTGTGGGTAGGTGGTGGTATTTGTTTGTTGTTTTTTTTATTTCTTTTCTTCCAAGGAGTAATCTGTTAGCAGATGCATAAACTATGTTTACTCAGTGCAGCCCAATGGAGATACCAGCTGCTTATTGAAGGAGTGGATATGTTGACTGTTTACATTTCTATTTTTAATTTTTTTTAAATGCTCTGGGTTCAGTAGGTGTTAACAAAGGGCAGTAGCCTCAAGCAACTTATGTCCACTTAGTACTGCTCAAATTACAAGATGCATTTATGAAAGTACTGATATAATATAGAACACCTTAAGATTTTAAAAATAAGTGTCTTATTAATTCTTCTGTGTATGGGTGATAGTTTGTTTTAAAGCACTTACATCTTTAGGAAGCTCTGCGCAGTCATGCTATTGCCATCTCCAAGTCTCTAAAACCATTGAATCAGGTGCAGAAGAAATAACTTGCAGTACCAAAAGGAGTAATAAACTAAAGAATCAGTATCTGCTGATAGGAATTTTAGGCATTTTTAGCTTTGTTTTTAATCTTGAGCAGCAAAAATTAAGAAAGAAATATTGATTATAAAGTATTTAATACTCTGGGGTGTCAGAGTAAAAGAGATTTATCTTTTATCTGGTTTTAAAAGCTCTCCAAGGTTTTTGCAGTGAAATCATGAAATATGTGCCAGATTAACTGCTATTAAGAAGCGTATGTTTGCTAATGGACCAGTGTTTGACTTACCTTCTCACTCTTCTTAGTCATGTTTTTAAAACTGTGAAAGCTTTCCAAAATCTTTATTAGTTCTTTGCCCCTTTGATTATGATCAAATACAGAGTGCTTGGGCTGAGCAATAGTTTCCTTTATGGACACTGGGGATCTCTGTCATGGATGCTTAACTATTCTTAACATCTTACAAAAGACACATGGAAACTGTATTTTATGAAACAGGAAGTCGGTCACTTTTAGTGTGTTTATCCTCTATAAGAAAATATTTCCTATTTAGAATGGAACAAAATCATAACTGGAGTAATAATGCTGTATCTGCGTGGAAGAACTGAGTAAACAAGGGTGCTCAGCTTGAGCCTCTATAAAGCACACTGTGGGACTGTAGTTCCTCTGGAAGAACGAATTAGGGTACAAACACAGGTTCTGCCTTAGTTTGTCCTCTGATTCCTTTTTCTGGAACTCTGGTATGTAATGCAGGCTTTTGGAGTTCTAACTCCTGAAATAGCTCAGATTTAACTTGTAAAACATTTATGCTTGCAACCTTAGAAAAAGTTGCTATGAAGCATCCCACTTCTGTGGTTAGTGCAGTGCGTTTCTCACAGCTGAGTTTGGGATAAACGTCCCAAGATTGCAAACTCCTGTCCTTTTTTCTATTCTCTTCCTCATGCTCGTTCATCAAAGACACAGGAAGGGGATACTATGAGGGTTTTAAAAATACAAATTTTAGTATCTGGTAAGGACAATGAGGATCAATTAACAGGTTATAAGTAGTATTTGACCTGGGAAAAAGTAGGAACTGTACAAACAAATATGAGAAACAGCTTCTAAATCGGATGTAGAGGTGTCTTTCTTATTGCTAGTTCTGACAAGTTAGTTGACTTTTCTTGGTCATGTCTTCATTGGGCTTTTACTCTGCAGAAAAAGAAACTAAAACAACCACTTTGTTTAGTCCAGCAAGGAAGTCCTTGTTTTTTTCATGCAAACTCTAGGAATTTGAACCCAAAGAGATGAAGAATTACCTAGAACTGAAGAGTAATGCAGCACACAGGAGCAAGCAGATGTTAACTGGCTCTAATACATCTGACTTGGTATTGTGGAAGATTTCTAGCCAAAACAGCAGTAAAACTGCTGAACAGACTTAGTTAGCAGAATGGGAGCAAATTGATTAATTTTTTTAAGAAAGGATTTGGTAGGTTTATGAAAGGATTATATAAGAGGATGCCCTGTGATTTCAGGGCCCTGGAATCAAAGGCACAGTGTTCCTAAACTCTGCTCTTTTCAGTTAATCTTACAGTTTTCCTCCTCCACAAGATTTAAATTTCTTCTGCTTATTTATTTTATTTTTTTCTTTGTTTGCATTATTTGCAGTGATTCTATAGAATATGTGTGCCTTAGGCGATACATAGTCTTTATTTTAGAGCTAGCTGACAGCAAGAATTGTCTGAAGTCTTGCACAGTAGTAGTACTGCAGAGATGCAGACTCTTACAAGGGGAAGGCAATTTCTTTTGCAAGGGAAGAAGAGCATTCGCCTGTGTTGCGAACTGTCTTGGATCAGGTGTCACCGCATGCTACAGGCCTATGCTCAGATATCCATGCCCACACACGTGCTTGCTTTCTCAACTACCTCACCAAAAGCAATAATGCTGGTATGACAATACCCGAGGTCTAACTTTTTGAAAAAAAACTTTCTGCTATATTAAAAACAGCATGACACAGTCTGAGTCCTATTCTCATGGTTAATACAAATTTGTTGAAAGTATTTCTTTGGTTAACTTTGTACTGGCAGGCTTAATGCCAGATCAGGTATCGTCTTGTTCTCTCCATTCTAATTTTGTGCTGGATCAGTTACTTTCTGTTCTCCTGCAGCTGGCATAAAAACCATAAAGGTGGCATGAACTCCATCTCTTTTTGATGTGAAATGTAGTCATGTGCCTGAGGCTAAATCCAGATCAAATTGGCACTGCTAAGCAATGTAGTAGAGCAGAGGTCCTGTGCAGACACTCATGGGATCCAGGTTTAAGCAGGGTGTATGTTAGTGCACAGAATCAGTCCCATCATTGACAAGTGGCAGGTAAGAAGTTCTCTGCTTGTGGACCGATGTTTGTGGGTATAGCAGAGGCTTGCAGTCTGGTCCCTGTTGCTACAGGAGTTGCTTACTATCTGTTTTCCTCCTTGCATAAGAATTGTTCTTTTCTTCATATTCTTGTTCTTAGATCTTTCTGGTAATGGATTTCTTAGTCCGCAAAAGTTCTACAATGCAGGCAAGGTCCTACCTCAGAGTTTCTCAGCAATCAGGTACAGCACTACTGAGGCAGTTTGTCTTGGTTCTGTGATGAGGTTTCATGCTTTGCTCTGGCATGTTTTTGCTGTTCTGTTTCCTTTGCTGCTGCTGTGTAGGATACTTGTTTTTGTTGCAGACAGAAGAACACTTGGGAATGAACAAAGATTGTGGTGAGGAGGATGTTTTTAGTTCTACATCTACAAGTGAAGGAAGCTTGGATGTAAGTACTAACATGGCTTGTAGATGCTATTGCATTCCTACTAGATCCTGCAATTTGAATAACCAGAAAGTTCTGCTATTCCTGATGCTTAGCCCAGTAGAAGTAGAAATAGCTTACTTCTTAGCAGGCTTAGTAACGAGCACTCAGTTCATGTATCTTGATGAAGCTGAAAAGCAATGCACTGTCTTCAAATAAAAATTGCTAGCTTCACTATAAATTTTCTTTCAAAGTTAAATTCTAATCAATATAAGCAAAAAGTATTTTAACCAAGACCAGTACTGCATGACGCAAGAGTATGTTTGCCTTATCAATGACATTTAGATGGTTTTTTTTTTATAAAACTACACCTCATTTTTATCCTTTAACGTGTCTTCTGCAACATGGCAGCGTTCAATTTTTTTTTTCAGTACCTTGGGGTTGGACAGTACTTTCGGTTTAAAAACTGGAAATAAACAAAAATATTTTTAAAGTACTTCAGTATGTTTGAGGGTACCAAAATCCTGTGAACCACATTTAGAAAGGTTTTTGAGTGCCTGACAGACTACTAAATTATGAGGACTTAGGTATCTAATTAGGAAGTATGAATCCAAAATGTTTTTGTAAGGCTGTTCTGGTGGATTAATAACCATAATAAATGACATGGTTTTCTGTTGCTTTCTAATTGTTTGGCTTTTTGTTACCGTATTTTCAAAACCTGGGGAAGACTCTGTAGATGACATGATAGGGGCCTGAAATGTGAGATTCAGCTCTGAATCCCCCTTTCATGACAGGTATTTGCAAAAGGAGTGCTGGTGTGCAAAATGTACAGCTCACTAGCTGTTCTGGTGACAGAATATTGTGGGAAAAATGGAGGAATGCAAGAACAAATCCCAGATAAAAAGGATAATATATAAAAGAAGTCAAAAGAGAGAAATAGATGGAGAAGTGATTGGCTGTGAGGTTAAAAACCACCTAACTGCAAATCTGTGAAGAGTTTATAGTGAGAGAGTGATGAAATAGGAAAGTTCTTATGACACTAAAAATTTAGGTAACGCTGTAAAGATGAATACTTAAATGAGCGAGATCTATTCGTATGAAGTCGTGGTATAGGGTGATGTGGGCAATTGAAATATACTACGTAAAAGTATACGGAAAATATTGCAGGCTCTGCCAAAATAGTATCATCTGGTGGTTTGTATTCACTGCCATGATACATTAGTCTCAATATCTTGATACGCAAGTACTAGAATAGATGAAGGTGGAATTCCAAGAGAGGGTATGAAGGTAGTTTGTATACTGTGAACTGTCTTTTACTCTTTTACACTAGTGTGTGGTAGCTTCCTCAGAAGCAGAGACATCTTATAATTTATTTTTATAGGCAATCTTATAGTGAAATCGTGAATGAAGATAGTTTTTTTTTTCCTTTGACATTGAATGAAGTTTTCAAAACTGTCCTGAACATATAACTTAACAAAATAAACTTTTTATTCAGATACATGAACATGTCAGGGATTTAATTTTTTCCCCTTTCTTCTTAAGAGTGATTGTTCAGTATTTCCATCTTTCTCTCCTGGCTTGATACCTGTATTTGTATGAGCACCAATCCTTCTAAGACATAAATACATAAATAAATGTATTGACATAGTTCCATTTAATTTTGTACTACTCTGTTAAAGCTTGCAGATGTATAAAATAAGTCTAACAGATCCACTCAGAAGCACAGAAGGCCCATCCTTTCAACAGACCAGATGAGCTTCAAAAAAAAGTTCAAGAATTGTGCCATTTTAGGTGAAAAATTCTAAAATACTGTGAATTTGGCATAGGTAGTTGGCACGGATCTTGTATTAACTTATGATAAAATTCATTTGGAAACGTTGAGATCCTTGATTGTTCTGAGGAATTTTTTATTGCATTTGCTCAAAACATATCCTCATTTATTTTCTTCAGCAGAACTGAGTATCCTTATTCAAAGTAAGTGGTATCTTACATAGCCACATATGTGAAATGCACATTTAGAGCTCATTATATAGACATCTCATTGAGCTAAGATAGGACTTCTGGCAAAATGTCATCCAGTAGAGGCTTCCTCTTTTGCAGTTTCCTCAGGTCTACTTTCTGTTACTGTTTTGGGTCATCTGCAAAGTATTTGGCATCACTGTGCAGGAATCAAAGCCAAAGTTTGAGGTTTATTTCTGAAAGAAAAATAGTTTGCCATTGCCTTCAGCATAGTGCCAGGAGATACACTGGCAGGATCACAAATTTTTTTTCTTTGCCTATAAGGAAACGTGCAACTCATGAAATACTACTGAGGTAAGAGTGTGAGCTTTGGTATGTTTAGTTTAAATCCTTCTCTCACCTTTGTGTGGTGGTGATGTGCACTGAACTGTAGAGAAAGTAATGATTCTGTTCTGGGTATTTTTTTGAAAACTAGGCAATATGAAGAAATGAAATAAAGGTGTAAGAACTAAGAGCTCCTTAGTATTTATTCAAGCACAAGTTATAGTCACTTCTTAACCAACAAACCAGCCTCAGTGCCGTATTTATCTAATTATTAATGCTTCTAAAAATACTTCAGATCGTTAATGAGGAAGCAGATTTTCAAAGTCGATGGGAAAGTCAACACTTACTCTTGAGGTGAAAGGACATTTGTTCACAGTGTCTGCAAAAATAAAGGCGAAAAAAGAATTTGTTAACACATCAGAGTGTAAAAATGCAAGAAAATAATTCTCTCCATGACAATCCTAGGGTGCAGCCGTTTGTTATACTATACATCAGTAAAGGATCTGAAATCTTGTGTATTGTAAATGAAGCAGAAATTTTTACGCTTAATCCATTCCAGTTTTTATGCTAAGCAGGTGAGCTTTATATCCAAGTTAACTTTTCACATATCAAATGCTGTTGAAATACCCCACTGTATAAATACTGCATACAAATAAAACAGTTGGAAGTTGCAGCACAGTAAAACATATTCTGCCTTTTGTGTGTTGAAGACTGAGTCAGAGCTAGAATTAGAATAGCTGGGAGAAAAAAGGGGAGTTTAAATCATCTCTGCCACTTGGTGTCACTGTCCTCAAATAAACAGTTGATCAAGATGAAACCCGATATTGAGAATGCAGTACTAAAATTAGCTGGTTTTATTTTTGGAGACTTCATGTTTTCATAAATCAAGAGTGAAAAAACACATCCCGAGTGCTGAACGATGTGTATCTCTGATGTGGAATTTGTTTATGTAATAAATCAGCTTGGGGAAAAAATATTTAGAAGTGCAGCCAGGGACACTTATCAGAGGATTTGAAACTTCAGCACAAAGTCTTATCACATGAGGTTTCTCTAGTTCAAACAGACCTTCAGCAGAACAATGTTAGAGGATTTTCATCAGGACTGTGTTAAAAAAATCTAGTCTTCAACATATGTGTGAGTATAGATGTTACAGATTTCATTCCACTAAATGAAGCAGAGTCCAGTAGTTCCCTGCTTAAAAATCTGTCATGGCTATTATTATAAATCTTCATAAACAAAGCTGTTGGTCACAACCAATGTAATTTTCAATTCCAATCAGTTATCAGATACATTTAGCATATGTGTATATTTTATTTATTTATTTATTTATTTATTCATAGTACCTGTGTAATTTCAAGATCATGTTCCAGAAGAAAAATTCTGTGCTAGTGTTTGAAAAAAGTCATAAGGACCCCTAGTGCCTTACTGACCTTGGCAGTCACTTCTTAAATGATGGGAACAGCTATTTTCCCTGTAGAGGATTTAAAAAAAAATCTATTACTTACTTTTTCAGGGCCTGTTTTGTTCTGAATGTACTCTTAACTTTTATGGCCACTGATGGCAGGAGTTACATCATTCATGAAATGCTTTCCAAATTCAGAAGTGGTTGGGAGAAGGATGAAGTACGGTCACACAAAAGTGATTTGAAATGTGATTTCTCTTCGGTGATGTCAGGTCCCACTTGACTGGTCAATACCAAGTTCCTGCTGTCAAGGTGTCATGGTTTCAGCCAAAATTACCACAACCAGGAAGGGAGAGGAAGAGGATAAGGAGATTTACAAGTTTAGAATGCACTAAACTACTTTAATGAAGTATTAATACGAAATTAAAACAAAAACAAAAGGAAGAAAATAANACCCTCCAACAGGGCAAATAACAGAATTCTCTGACGGTGGTTGTTACAGCAATAAGAATAAGCGAGGGCCTCTCTGCTCCTTGGTCTCATCAGGTCTGATCACTGTGAGAGTGAACAGTTTTCTGCACAATATGCTTTTAATTTCAGAGTTTAGTTAGTTAGAAGAGGCCCAACTAAAAAAAGTGAAATTACAGAACAGAAAATTGGTTCTGTTTTACCTCAAACCAGGCCACAAGGATTTCACCTCCAGGGCAGCAGGAATGAGAATTCTGTCATCTAAATGGAAGTTAAACACCTATCTACTTTTAATATTTTCTTGTGTGACAATCGCATTCACTTTAAATTCCTGTTCTTGTGTTCCTGCTTCTTGGTCTCCTCTTAATGCCTAGGATGACGTTGGTTATGTGTGTTTGTACTATCACGGTCAAATTCTGGGATAGTTCTGTTGTGTTTTATACAGTTAAAGCTATGGACACTGTCAAAGTCATTGATTGTGATCTGGCCTTAAAGCAATTTTGCTTTGTGTGATTTTGCTTGCAGAGCAAAAACTCAACAGAGTGTGGAGAGTTGTCTTAAATACTATAGCAGGCTGGCCTGGCCCCGCTAATCTTCTGTTACAGGGCATCTGTAAGGCAGTAGATGCCAGAGGATAACACTAGGGAAGATAGTGTAGTTATAAGTGTTTCATTTTGTGCCACTGTTTATGTGATTAGAAGAAAAATAGATATATTAAATACCAGATGTCTCAAGACAATTTTTACCCTCATAGTAGAGTTATTAGTGTTCCTTGGTAAGAAGAAATGTTTACCAGAGCCAACTGGCTTGTACTGGTGCTCAGAGAATTCCAAAAGGTGGCAAAGAAGACAGTGATCAGCCTTCTTTCTCCTTGTCTACTGACAACAGCACAAGAAGTAATGTGCATTGTATATAGCACTGGAAATTTAACTTAGAGGTGATAAAAAATTGACTACATGGAAGTTTGAAAAGGGAGAAGGTTATTAAAGAGACTGTGAAATCCTTGTCATCATATAATCTGTAAAAACCTTACAAAATGTCTAGAGGATGAACTACACCTACCTGATTCCTGGAGCAGAGGGATAGATTAGGTGGACCATGGAGGTGCCTTTCAGACAGATTATGGCTGCTGAAGAGATCAGGCTATACCCACCTGCTTTTGTGTTGTGGACTTGAAGGATATTAACTGTCT
>VZTM01009301.1:628-37051 GCA_013400555.1 Jacana jacana | reverse complement strand
TGACTGACACAGTAGTATAACCCATCCAAATAGGCATGTACCTTAGGAAGGCCTTAAAATAATAATAAAAAAAAATAATAATCAGTGCTAAAACTTCTGTAGCAATGGACATATTGAAATAAAAATCAAGTCAAACAGAAATGTCTTCTTAGGACATTACTGCTCATTCACCTTATAAAATATAATCAAAAATAAATTTCTGTAAGAATTTCATCTTTACAGCTAAGATTCACATTTTTATAAAAATATATAGAAAAAAATATTCATTATTTGTTTGTAATTCATAGATGTCCTTTAATGACAACTAAAAGACCACTCTGGCTCAAAAATTGGTCTATTGTATTAAAGAATTAGTCTGTTTTCTTTTGGAAAAATGATCCATTTAGGCTTAACTTTGATAAAAATCAACAGCTTTTAAGTGCATAACCTTAATTTCAACTTTGATTAAGTGTGACCTTAGAAATATTTAATGCAGACAAAATGGGAAAGAGGACCTATTTGTTTTCTAAAGCACACAGCTCACTCAATACACTTCTATAATTCTCTGTTGTAAGAGTCAGAACTTGTTATTTTTTGGTAAACGTGGGTTCAAATGTTGTAACTGGAAACCACATTGCCCAAAAATGCTAATCTCATGCTTTTTCTTTCTATATACCCATGAAAGTACATAAACAATAGAACTTTTAATGTGCACTAAACTTTCACTCTAGCTTACTTCCTTTGGATGTCCTTCATACACTTAGACATTTTTTCTTCCTCAGTAAAAAATATTATTTGTTTCCTTAATTACTGAAATTTAAGTCTTTATAGAAATAAAAAGCAAAGTTTTCATCCTATATTGTGTACATGGAATTATTGGTATTTCTGCAAGCTCTGAAAAAGTTGTAGGTGACAACTGCTCGTGTTCCTTTCAACCTGCCTGTCATTTGCTTATGCAGAAGCAAATCCCTTAGATTTGGTTTTGTGGGGTTTTTTTTTCAAATTTCAGGGATTACAACCCCTGTTTATTAAATAAGTAGAAACAGAACAACTAAATATGCATGTATTTTTCATTGTTACGTGGGGTTTTGCCTTATGGCAAGTAAATATCAAGTATTGGGAACAGATAGGTACCCAAATTATTGCTTTTCCAGAGCAACATGTGAGAAAGTATCATGGAACAAAAATCATATTGTAGTCACTCATCAAAATGAAGCTTTTAATACTCCACCAATTTACAGAGAGATTAGTTTTGCTTTTACCAATAAGACAGTGTTCTTCAACCATTGTTCTACATAAAGTATTTGCCAAATTCATTCTTTTGGACAGTTGTCAGACTGAAATTTATAATGCCTAGTGAATAAAGATTTGGAAACTAGCTTTAAGAAGACTGTGTACAACTTTTTAGATTCATAGATGCAAACCACATCAGATTTTCTTCATTTAGATGGTTGTACAAACCTATGATACAAAAACTCATTTCAAAGCTGAGGGGAGGCATATATAGACTAAATCAGAGATTGACTGTATGGGACCAGAAAGGCCATTGGACTTTATAAGGACAAAAAACAGTTTTTAAAAGCTGACTTTGTCCTTAAAAGCCTCAGCTCACTGGAAATCCTTCACAGTCATGAGAAGATATGATCATCCCTAGGGAGAGGTTCAGGACACAGCCATGACTGAAGATCCACCATCTCCCTGGAGCACTCTCTCTGCTCATCCTCCACAGAAGGACCCCAGGAAGATAGTCCTTGTAAGGCTAGAGGAAGTGCTTAACAATACTCCCTCATTATGTCATTCTGCCATAATAAAACATATCTACCCCAAATAAAGCTCACAAGCACTAAATTCAAGTAGCTCTAACATTTTAGAATGTCAAGATTTTGGAAGTCCTTTTGAAAAGAGTGCTTTTTCACTTAAGAAAAACTAGGTTTCAATTTCAGTAATTACTCCTGGTCTGAAACTGTAATATAAGATACCAAACCGTAACCAAAGTGTACTGCCGCAGAGATTTCAGGCAAAAATTACAGCTTGGTATGAGTTAGATTGGCGGCTCAAAGACTAGGGAAACTCTTTAAAGAGGCCTATCATATTTTCTACTGCCATCTTTAATATTCTTTGGCTGAAGGCATTGATTATATAGGAAAAGCAAACAAGCAATGTTGTCACTGCTGCACATGAAAATGCACAGAAAAGAAATATCCTCATTAAGATCAAGCTAGTTACAAGGATAAAAGTTTCTTCTCTAGGAGATGACCCATTTGTACTCTACAGAATTTTGCTGAGATATTATCTCCTCTTAAAAAGAATTACTGTTATTTGACATTACTCTTTGCATTACTATCTGTGGCCAGAGTAATGATCTAGGACATGAAATGAAAATTATGAAGCTTGCCTTTCTGTCAGTCTGTCAGTGCTAAGTATACTTGTTATCTTTTATTTTTTTCAATTTTCCTGGATTTCTGGGGAAAAAAGATATTATTCATTGAGATGAAAACTACAGTGGCACTATGTAGAGATCAATGTCTTATCTTACTAAACACTACATAAGCTCAAATTACAATTTCTGCTCACAGGGACTTGCAAGCTAAAAGTATTCCCCTAAAGGGTCTTCTTGGTTTTGCTTTTCCCTTAAACAAAATATCAGCAGGTGACAGAGTGTAGGTTTCCTTCGATTGGTGCTATAATAGAACAACAAAGAGCATCTTCCAAGTCTGGCTCCTTCTTAAGGCACCTTATTATTTTTGACTGCAGAAGAGTGATTACAAATTCAAACATGTTTGCAGCAGCACAAACAGCAAGCTTTTTGCTCATATTTCTCTGTAAGCACTCTGCTTCCAATCACTGAAAAGTACTTCTCTGTTAGATATTGCTGTGTTAGGCATGACATATATCTCTACTGATGAATTAATTTGCACTGATTTCTTCTTTAGTGGTGCAAGTCTCACATAACGTTGCTTCAAAGAATCAGAGATTCATAGAATCATTTTGCTTGGAAGACACCCTTGGGATCATCAAGTCCAACCATCAGCCCTACTCTAGAAGTTCTCGCCTACACCATATCCATCAACACCACATCTAATTGACTCTTAAACACAGCAACATTTTATTTAGGATTCTGGATACTTTTTGGCTAATAAACAAATTCAGAGCTCAATTGATTTGAAAGCACATTTTGCTGGGCCATTAGTTTACATTCCTTCACTCGCCTTGGCCTAGATTCTTGTACTCCATAACCAGGCCTCAGAACTGAGGTCTATTTGAGAGTCTTAAAGAATTGTGAGATATGTAGAAAGAACAGCCTATTGAGTGTAGGTGGCAAGGTTTTGGTAGCAGGGGGACTGCAGGTGTGGGTTCTGTGGGACAACACTAGTTGATAACCTCATGTTGGACAGAGCCCGTTCCAGCTGTCTCCAGGATGGACCCTCCACAGGCCACCACTGAGCCCATCAGTGAAATCAGAAGCAGCTCTGGGATAACATCTCTAAGAAAGGGTAAAAAACACTGTTCAGCAACTGTGGGAGAAAGAGTGGGAAAAAAAAAAAAAGTGAAAGAAACAACTATGCAGACACCAAGTTCAGTGAAAAAGTGGAAATGGAAAGAGCATCTTGGTAAGTACCTGGCAGCAAGACAAGGCTAACCCACAAAGCAAATACAGCTTAATTCTCTGCAGCAGGGTTTGCTCTCCAGCACAGGAGACCCAGGCAATGTCCCTTATGTCCCGCCATTCAGACAGGCTGCAAAGGACATCTAATTGCTTGAGAAGGCTTTATAACAAATAATATCATATCACCCAGTCTCTCCTCTTGCATATTCTTTCTAAAACCTAAGTGAAAACAAAGACATAGGAATTTCCCTTGAGACATGCAGACAAAGGCTGGTATGCCAGGCCAACTCCAATCAATTTACACTACTATAGGCACTATACTGCAAGGATGTAGAGTATCTTGTTCCTTGACAAGGTTTGAGCAACACAGGACTAAATATCTTGTAATGTTTGGGAAAACTGTACTGTTAGAAGACTCTAGTCTCTGAATTTGTGAAAATATTTGCTTTATAGCCAACTATGCTATGTGAGTTTCAAGGTATCAGTGTTGTCAAGTTAGCCAGGTGCAGGGATGATGAGCAGCAAGATCCAAGCACTTGACCCAAACTGGTCAATAGGATTATTTCATACCATGAACATCACATTCAATATAAATTATAAAGTTTACTGAGGGGTTCTCTCTCACACTTAATGGCTGCATTCCTGAGAACTTCTTGCCCTGATCATGCGCCCCTGAGGCTTTCCTTTTCTCCCAAAGCCATAGCACTTGCAATGTCTGACATTTGCTTTCCACTACTGCAAGTACACAGCCTTCTACTGATATCATGAGATGAACATAAACCTTGTATATTTTATATTGGTATTGGGATCAATATTTGTTCTTTAGTGTTATTAATATCTAGTCTTATTCTATTAAATCTGTTTATATTTCAACCCTCATATTTCCTTGATTTTTCTCGATTCACAGTCATCAGGTGAGGAGGGTTCATCAGGTGATAGAATAATTGTCTAAGTGACAACAAATTGTTATGGGCTTCTGCACTATAACATTCACCCACCTTAAAACTTTAATTATTCTCTCAATATTCATAAAAAATAGAAGCACCGATATCTCTATTTGAATATTTTAGGAATCACTACCAGCTACCTTCAAAAAAAATTCTTTCTCACTTATACTATTTTTCAGATAATAAGAGATTCTATGAATCTGCTGCTCTTCACAGTCTATGACTTAAATAGTTTCTTTAGTATGTCTCACCTCTTGCAATATTTCTACTAAAAGTATTTCATATTTCATGGAAGATCAAACCAATTTAATGTTGCAACAGATTGACATGTATATAATCTATTTCAGCTGTCCTTTTGCACAAAATTCTCCGGAGCATGAATTTACAATACAGCTTCTCTTTCAGATTAGTATTCAATTTGAAACTCACAAATACGTAGCTAAAAAATAAATAGATCTCTACAACCTTACTCTGTTATTTACCTGACAATTCCAGTAATTGAGTTGTGTTCACATATACTGAATTCCCATTATAAAGGCACAAAATCTTTTATCCCAGCGGACCAAGACCAAGGTCTCTTTCTTTATCTGAGCATATTGACAAACAATTTTAGTGATAGCTCATTCTGTGGAAGAATTCCTCTGTTCTTTCTTTTTGAACCAGATTTTCTCAAATAAATGTATCAAACCTCCTATCATATATGATTATAGACAGTTTCTTCTTTAATTTACTCTCCAGCTACTTCAGAAATTATGCCTTTAGTTCCTTATGCTCTTTATTAAGAAACTTCTATGTATTAGACACTTTTGCACCAGAGCACTCTCAGATTGCTAGCAGCCAATTAGGTACACATTGTACTCCATGGTTCACTACTCCAAAGAAATCTTTGTTTGCCACTCATGTTTGAGAACAAGTATCTTTGAGAGTTCATTCATACTGTGACCTAGCTCTGGTCTTTGTTAAGTTAACTTCTTTCCCAAGTATGCTGTTTCTGTTACACAGATTTTTAATTTTTTCTCTCTATAATGTTAGCCTACGCTAATCCTTTCTTATTATACTTTGAACTGTTTTCCCACAGTGTAAAACACCATTAGACTTAATAGATGTTGTGACATCAAACTTTCCTACAGCATATTTTCTTGACACAGCTCAGATGCAAAGTATAACCAAAAAGTCAGTCTGAAAAGAACAGCCTCTCTTTAAACAAGAGTTGAACATGCAAAGATGCAAACTTGTTTTTTCTAATGATCCATGCAAAACCCTACTATCACTCAAGATTAGAGAAAGACTTTGAATTAAACATCTTTTCCATATTTTTTCCCATTGTACGTAGTAGAAAGTGTTTCCTTCTGATAGTTATTTAGGTCTTTGGGCTCCCTGCATGTACAAAGGTCATGCATTCAATACAGTGACTAGCAAGTCTGCATACTTGGTCCTATTTGCATTGAACCTTACAAGCTGGTCTCCTTAGCCTCTGTCTTCAGGTGAGTAGAATACTCTTTTGCCATGAATCACAGACTAGTTGATCTCTTTTAGCTCTGTTCTGTACTTTATTGAGAATCTCCCTACCCATACTAAATTACTTCGATTCCTCTTCATGTCTTTTCTTGAGACTGAAAGTCTGGCAACTTTTCTAAGCTATCAGATGTAGTTGAACCAACATGCTATTTTGTAATCATGCAGTTTCAAACACTTTATTTTCCAGACTGTTATTTGCTCGTACTGTTAATCCAGACACCCAGTCAGTTCAGCTCACAACCAAACCTTGTGTTTTATCAAGTACTTTTTCCTGCCTTATAGCAAATTATTTCAGGATTAAAATAAATAGGGTTTTTATCACTTACATTCTGTTTAAAATACCTATGCTTTTTTTGTTGCTGTTGTTGAATGAGGTGTGCATAATTCTTCTAGCTTCACAGACATCTTTCTGTCTGAGATGACATAGAGGGCTCCTGAGCCAGAAGTACAGCTACCTGTGGACTCTGAAGCACTTATAATTTCTAGGTAGAAAATGAATAACATTTATCCTACTCTAGTTGTGCCCCTGAGGTCCTTTCAGCTTCTTAGACTATGAACTCATTTCACTTTATTCCAAATCATCTATGCTTCTAAGAAATTGGTTTATTTCTCTATTTTCCCAAGTTCTGACCAATTTGCATTATGCAGTGGAAGCTTCTGTACATCACCAAACTCACAAGCTCACATCAGACAAGCTGATGCTCCTCCCCTCGCTTCTTACAAATTAAGCTAAGGAACATATTAGTCTTATACTGTTTTTTAAAGATTTAATTATGGCGATAAGTCAAATATAGAATTGGTACAATATCCCTTTTTGTACATAGGGTTGGATTTTAGAAACTGAGGAATTATTTTGGCAGATCCTAAAAATGATTGACAGAACCAAGCTCACTTTGTATGCAATCACTGTGAAAGTTATCCATGTAAAATTTTCCTTTAATATTCAAAAAAATATGGGACTTATCAGTCTTTATGACACATGAAGAGTTTCATTTCAGAATTTTTAAATGTATACACCACTGCTTCTTACTGTGCAAGGGAAATCCATGGCTCAATTTTGTGCTTAGGACAACTTTTTTCACATGCCATATATAAAATAAACCCTCCATATATCATCTATACTTTCATTATTTTCTGTTTTCATTCTA
Source organism: Jacana jacana (assembly GCA_013400555.1). Classification (NCBI taxonomy): domain Eukaryota; kingdom Metazoa; phylum Chordata; class Aves; order Charadriiformes; family Jacanidae; genus Jacana; species Jacana jacana. The sequence continues at coordinate 29,852 of VZTM01009301.1, read as the reverse complement.
AATTTAAGTAATCTATACTGAGGCCAAGCATTTTTTTCTTAAGTTGTTTTAATTTTATTATCTAGACACAACATTAACTGAAGAAGATTTTTACAATAGCAGAATCACTGAACAACGGAATGGATGAGGCTGGAAGGAAACTCTCAAGTTCATCAACTCCAACACTCCTGCTTAAGAAAAGTCCCCTAGAACAGGCTGTCCATGGCCATGTCCAGTCAAGTTTGCAATATCTCTGAGGAAGGACACTCTGCAATGTCCCTGGAAAACCTTCTCCAGTGTTCAGCCACCTTTATAGTAAAAAAGTGTTTCTTTAAAGTCAAGAATAATTTCATGTGGTTTAATGTTGTAGACATTGCCTCTTGTCCTGTTCCTGGGTACCACTTAGAGGATTCTGGCTCTGTCTTCTTTACTCCCTCCATCAAGTATCTATACACACTGATAAGATATCCCTGAGACTTCTCCAGGCTAAACAGTCCCATCTCTCTCAGCCTTCCCTCACAGGAAAGATGCTCTTGACTGTTCATCAGCTTCATGTCTCTTTGCAGAATATCTTTCAATAAGTCCACATCTCTTTTGTACTGGGGAGTCAAGCACTGGACCCAGCACTCTAGATGAGTCTCACCAGTGATGTGTAGGGTGGTGACATGAGTAGGGTGATGATGAATCTGTTTGATCATCTCCATCCACCTGCCTAATGCAGCCCTGGACACCATTGGTCCACTTAGCTGCAAGGGCATGTTGGTGGTTCATATTCAATTTTTTGTTCACCGAGACAGGACCCCTAAGTCCTTCTCTGCAGACCTGCTTTCCAGGCATTTACTCCCTAGTCCATACTGGTGCATGTGGTTGATTGTGTCTTCCCAGAGACAGAACTTACCATTTCCCTGTGGTGAATTCTGTGAGGTTCCCTTTTGTCCAACTGTCTGGTCAGAACAGGCCCCCCTGAAAGGCAGCACAATCCTCTGATGTATCATCCACTGCTCCTCGTTTTGTATCATCTGCAAACACAAAGAAAGGGTTAACCTATCTAGAAAAGAACAAGTGGGACTAACAGGAGATTCAGAAAATAAATATAAGGCAATAAGGTGTGAAGACTCACTCTTGAAAAACAATAGCTGCCTGCCACAGGCTGGAGGGAAGTGTTATATTTACCTCCTGCTGCCCTAAGCTTTTCCAGGATGCTTTGCAATAAAACAGCCCTTCTCATACAGCCTCATTACCCTAGCACTCTCAGCCCTGCCTCCCTTCATTCTTATGTCATTTTAAAACATAAGGATGTCATTGTTCTCCCCTAAATGTACTCAGGATCCTCCATGAATATGCTTCTTCTGTGACACTTTACTCAGCCGCTTTCACTAAAGATCTCTTTAACAATCCTTAAAAAAAAACCCCAAACCCACAGAGTTTTACATCACTCTCAGTTGACTTTCCTCCTGCTGAGCATGCTGTTTTTCTTGAAATCTTTGTCAAAAACTAAAATTGAAACATCTTCCTGCCAGGTGGAACAGCATGTGTGCATCATAATAGGTTAATGATTTCTTTATAGCTAGCTGAGCAACAGGTCAGTTGTTAACAGATTCTGTTTTTCTCATAGACGTAGAATAATCTGACATACAGATAGAGAGGAAGATAGCATGTGTATGTGCGTGCTTTGTTTGCTGGTTCATCTGATTCTAAAATGTCTGCAGTGTTGTTGTCTATATTTGGAATTTTTCTGTTTCCTCATTTGATTTTTGCCACAGGATGTTTTGCATTAGGGATAACTATATGGCAACAGTACCCAAAGCCTTAGGACCAGCAACACAGAATCTCAGTATCTTCTTATAATTCTCAAAGGCAACAAAATTAATACGGAGTAAAAGCTGGGAGGCACCACAGGATACTGTGGGACTGGGCTTTTGTGTGAAAGAAATATTTTTAGTAGCATTAGCTGAGAAAGTTCCTTGACGTGTGCAGCCAGGCAGCAGAAATATAATGAATGCTGAGGGTCTCGCTGACTTTGTAGCCCATGCAGAGAATAACTTTTCTAAATATTTTTTTGTAGCATCTGGCACATATTGAAACAAATTCTCTGCTAAGGAAACAGAGTAATATTCTATTGATAGCACTGGACAATCTTCTTAAAGAAGGAATTTGACCTATTGTGTTTTCTAACATTGCCTTTAGGCTGACATTTTCGGTCCTTGTTACAGGATTTGAATGCTAGGGCTTCCTGCATCTACAAAACCCATGGGACCGCTTTAAAAAAGAAAAAAAAATACTTCAAATGTCAGAAAAGTTCAATTTCCCCATATTTTAAAATTCCCGGAAGAATAAATTGCATCTTTATATAGTTTTTTTTTAAAAAAAAAACCAAAGCAATTGAAGAATAATAATCACAAGTGAGATCCAAAATAAAATGCCATATAATAATTGCATTTTATAGTTGTGGCTTTTTACTCCTATCACTGTTAAAAGCATTTCTTACAGGTTTTGAATACCATTTGTGAGCTTGGGTACCTTAACTATCACATTCTTTCTTTACCTTAATTAAAAGTGAGAAGATAAAAATTTGAAAAAGAAAAAAGAAATAATTTACATTATTGACAGAACTTAAAAAAAAAAATCCTTTTTTAGAAAACACAGTTCTTTCAGCAAGTATATGCTGAAGTCAGTGTGGTCTTCTGATTGCTCAGAGTTTGAGGGAGGGACAGATATCAAGCCAATTACTTTGTTGTTTCAGTTCCTCTTTAAGAAGGCCAATCTCAATCTCTTCTATTGTCTGATACCTAGAGGAAAGAACAGTAATACTACTCCTGCCTATGATGGCAGGAGTGCCTCAACAAGTACCACAGTATTTTAATCACAGAATCTTTACCATGATTCTTAGCACGGCATTTTAAAGCACAGACGGTAGATGAAAATCAAACCTATAGAAGTAACTGAATATGAGTTTACACAACATGCAAATCTAAGCAAGGGGACAGTACAAAATATATGAGTGTGTGGATGGGTTTATTCCACACACTGCCATGTTGAGTTCTGTTTCTTTCTCCTGTACTTCTGGAAATCATTTAATCAGAGCGTTTTTTTCTTCCCAGATTTACTAGAAGGTAAAAAAATCTTGAGGTTTTTTTTACTCACAATTAGACTCACCGAGTCACTGATATTTTCTTCTAGCAACACTAGCCCCCTTCCATCAGCACTTCCTACTAAATTTTACCTAAGACATGTCCTTAAACCCAGTCACTCATCTTCCTCCCACAGACCAACAAGGCCTGCTATTTTTTTGTGTCTTCTCCTATAAGTCATGAGAGCTTTCAGCGTTGCCTGTAGGCAGCTGTGATACTTTCTGGCCACAAAAGTTAGCATTTTAGTAACAGTGCAGAAATGGTGTCTTAGCAAGTTGTCACACCATCTTTATTGCCTTCATCTGCTAAAAGGAAAGTAAGGCGTTTTGAAACCTGTCCCTTGGAATTGAATGTATAGATTCACTCCTGCTTCATCACAGTGGCTGTTAAAGGCTGTCAGGCAATTTGCAGTGATTAATTGGGAAATGATTGTAGACTTAGAATACTGAGGTTAAAGAATTTGAAGATGACATATGAAAGCACAGCTAAGTAATTATGCCCACAAATGTGGTGTTTAATATGAAAGGCACATACAGGAGCTTCAAATGCACACAGTTACAACATTAAGAAGGGGCCGCCTGCTCTTACCTGCCCATTTACATTTTCCTTCAGTCCCAGGCTTTCTGGTGCTGGACTACAAGTCTCTGTTTCTTCCTTTCACAGAAACAAGCTCAGTCCATCTGTATTTCTTATTTCAAATTGCTTTTCCCTGGTAATTTATTCCATATGTTTACTATTAAGCATGTGAAGCACAGAAGTCCGTATTGTGTTCCCCTCTATAGAGCATGTAACTCCAGTAAGTACCGAAAAAGGTGAATTACATAACTGAATTCCCCTGTGAAAAAGTAGCGTGCCAAGATGATGTATACTAGACAATGCAGTTAAACCCCCCCCTCCCCAAAGTGGTACAGTAAGTAATGGTTTCAAATAAAGAGTGTAATTTTCTTTTCCCTTTAGGATCAGGCTATTTTTCAGATCTCATGGACTCTTCTTAATAACTATAATAAAAAGCATCCAATATGCTAGGGTTCAAATGTATTATGTATATATCATGTCATGTTTTTATAGCTGGATTTGATTGCCTGTTTATGCTTCTCTGCAGTCTGCATTCAAAGTTCAGATACTCTTTCACTTTGAGCGCTTCCTATAGGGAAGGACATTGCAAACCGGGTAGCCACAATCATCACCAATAGTGCTAGTCTCTGCTTTGCAGGACAGCAGAGGTCCTGGGACAACAGAGATCCTCGGACAACCTATCAGCACAACTGGTTCTCCCCCACCCAACCCCCTTTTTGTTCCATTGTGTGATACTGGAGGTATTTAATCCCTTTTTTACTCTAAGAATGTCCTTCAACCCGTAACTAATCATAAGGTCTTTTCAGACTACAATTTATTTATGCTAAACATAAGGGAAATTGAAACAAAACCAGTTGTAAAAAAAGGCATGTTAGAAATAGAAGCTAAGGTTATAGATAATTTAACTGTAAGACCTTTCACGGCCTAAGAAAAAGCGTTAAAAGGAAAGTGCAGGGAAAAAGAAAAGAGAGAATAAGGACTGCAGAATGAAGTTGTGAAATGGCAGAAGAGAAAGGGGAAGAAATGGAGAAGTTGACAACAGATTGCAATGAGCGAAAGAGCAAGCAAGTGAGCACAAAAGGGAATGTGAACACAAAGGAAAGAAACCAGTAACAATTAAAAAAAAATAGATATATAAGGGTTTGGCAAGAGAAGGGTACATAAGGTGATCACCCTAATGGCAATTCATTTCATATCTGTAAGTTCTATATGGGAGTCTAGGAGAACTGATTTGCTGCTCTCACCCCAGCCAGGAAGAGGTCCAGGCTTGCGTGCTGCACAGTCGGTCACACTGGCTGGCCCCGGCACATGGAGGAGAGGTGACTGGGGGGCCACGGAGCCACCACTCTACCCCATCCCTCTGCATGCTCCCCATCCCTCTGCACACTCCCCATCCCATATAACCTGATGCATATGGACATTTATTGCTGATGTGAGAGCCCTTGAAGGCAGACATCACCATGGCTTTTCTGTGCAAATCATCACCCAGCATGAGAAGAGAATTTCAGTATGTCTCTCCATTGCTCTGGCCCATGTACTCTCTGTAAAGCAAGGAGAACAGAAATGTGACTCTAGTGGCAATTTATCCCTGAGGATAAAGCCTTTATCCCTGAGGATAAAGGTACAGAGGACAGAACCCTGTACCTCTTATGTATTAAAGATATAGAGTCTCTAGATCTGCTGCAGACCTTCATACACTTAGAGGAAATTAACTCATACCAAATATAAAAGTATATAATCTCACCTAATTCTGCAATGGGGAGAGTGAATACAAAGTCCTGTGGATCAGTGGGTGGATGGACTAACTTATTCTACTATAGCAGTCATATTCTAAAATTCATATTTTCTAAGGTCTATTATTTCAGTAACATATTTAAATTTCTTCTGGAAGCATTTGGAAGCAAATTTCCCTATTAGAAAATTTCATTTTCTTCCACATAGATAGGAGCAGTTGTTTCCTTAGTAAGACAATAAAAACCCAACTTTTACTTTAACAGTGTAAGCACTCTATATAAACTTCAGCTTTTTCATCACTCTGCTAGCAAAGCTAAAACATCTTGCAGAAGGAAAGCAAAAACTTACTGGGCTATTCATTTTCCCTCCAGAGAAAAAGGTGCTCCATTCCACGGAATTTGCATCTTTCTGAATTTTAAACAACTTAACAATGCATACAACGGTATCACCATCTTCACTACATAATCCAATGATGCTGCAGTTCTATCAGTAATGTACCACGGAAATTGCCTTTACTTTTGTGTCAACATCAACAGAAATATTAAAAACCCCCAAAACAACACAAGCACTGAACAACAAAATAACCTTTTCTTTCCTTTTTTCTTCTGAAAATGTTCTAAAGACCAGTTCACACCAAAGTAAATCACCATTTGTCCACGTTTTGGTATTTCTGCAAGCTGTACAATGACAGGGCTTCCTTAGATGGTGATTTTGACATTATGCAAGGAGGAAGCATTCTCATGCTAATTGGCAAATCTAAGCCACTCACAAAAGAAAGCTCCTTGAATAGTGCAAAAGTTGAGTTGCTAGTGGATTGAAGCAGAACAGGGAAAAAGGCTGGTTTAAAAGTAGTTTCACCATTCTAAGGTTTTGTGAGGCTTTGTCTTGATTTTAGTTTCCTTTTAAGTAAAAATATTTACTTTAGACTATAAATACTAAATATCAGTTTATGCAAGAAGGCACCTTGTGGAGCCTATGATTATCAAGTATAAATATTTGGAGAAACAATAGTTACTTGAGTTACCGGACAGCATGAAACCAACTTTCACTGTATAGGGGTCCCATGTAATATGATGGTTGTTTTAGAAGTGCACTTGTGAATCATGTTTTACCCTTATGGAAAAGAAGGTGTTTTTTATCAACAGGACTAGAAATAATCATAGTGTTTTACAACATCAAATCAGAAATCTGCAGAAAGGATTTTGAGGTACAAACTAGGTTTTATTTAATAATCCACCACCACGTGCTGTTCACTATCATAATATTTTTTTCATACTAGGATTAGAGTTCAGAAGTACCAACTTCTGAAAGAAAGATATAATGTATGTATTTTAATACAGTGTGTGTGAGGGAATATTCTATTTTTCAATTAATCAAATGATAATGCTACCAAGAAAAAAAAATAGAAAAACATGGGAAATGTGGGAAGAATGGGTAAATTCGATGAAAGTTCATTCTCACAACAATTCACCTAAACAGTAGTTCAACAAAAGATCTCTGCCTCACTTTCTTCCCACCTATGGCCCAATCGGAGGGTTTTACTGGCTACTTGTTGTTCCTAGACATTGTGTTATCCCTCTGTACACAGTACAGAGTACACACAGTAAATTTAAAGCCTTGGTACTAATCGGGGGAAGAAAGGATTCATAATGCAAGGCCAGATCAACTTTATATTCATGGTCCATGAAAAAATTCCAAAAGACTCAAACAGGCCCTGGAACAGGTCCTTATTAAGAATCTCTTAGTATGACCAGGCCTCGACCTTGCTCACTGATTTCACTGCCATCGCTCATGATTAATGGAGTAACTTTCAACTGCTATTAAAAAAAAAAAACAAAACAAAACATGTGATACTGTATTGTAGGACCTTCTTCTTACCTTGACCCCCATTTGATCTGAAATGAACATGAATGCTCATTTGCAACAAAGTCACTGACATATATTCAGTGGCAACTAGGTCCAGCAAGAGTGATTTCATGACGAAGTAATCAAATTAAATTATGGGCCCAACACTGCTCCCATTGAAATGAGTGACCAGAGTATATCTGACATCGATAAGAGCAGGTTCTCAGCCGGTATCTTTCACGAAGGAAATATCTTTAAAAATAACAGAGGCATAGGTACCTAACCTTTTACTGCACAGTTTAACGTTACATTATATTCTATACACTTTTTGAAGTTAGAAAGGTGACGAAGCAACAATAGCAACTCCTATGCAGGTGGCACATCTGATTTATGCTATAACTGATTTTAAGACAAAAAAGACACTTCAGAAAAAAAAATATAGAGGCTTCAAGAGATGGCTTCCATAGATCATATATGACACAGCGCATATTTACACAATCAAATCCAGCTCACCTGCTACTTCAGTCGTCCCACTGAAGTTAATAGTATTAATCATGTAAAGATGAGAGCAATTTCATGCTATACATACACAGGTATAAAAGCTTATAACTGATTTGACATTTATCCTTGGCAGGGAGAATGAGGGAAGGAAGGATATCTTAGCAGCCCAGGGCAAGGCTTTAATTCCTGAGGAGAAATTCCATGAAATAACCTGAGAACTTAATTTTTCAGGTCTAATCAACACTGGAGTTACTGTAATTCAGCATCAGTGGAAAACCCTGAATCCAATAAACTCCATGCTTCTCTGCACTACTCTTCAATTGAGTTAGGGCCAATGTCTGAAAGGTTCAAGGCCACAACAGGCATCATGAGTGCTAAGAACACTTTACTTAAACCTGCTCCAAAGTCTTTTGATCCAACATGTTGTAAAATAATGATAATTCATAAATTATTGAACCTATCTATCCACATCATTAAAATGTAACATCAAGAACCTCTCAGTCACTTGGAAACAGAACTGCAGAATATCTTTACTCCTTGCCCTGAGACTAAAATTACTCCAGATTGGAATAATGTATGTCTGCTACACATGTAAGGGAGAGAGGTGGATGTTGTCTTTGTGCAAAGCAGATCTAAGCTTAAATAGACTCCATATTGTACTTTATTTTCTGCATCAACATGCAGGAATTCTGTGTAACTGTTTTATGGGGAAATTATTAAAACAGGCATTATTAGTGTTTTTTTAACAGAGAATTTATAATCTGTTTGAATATTTAGAGGGTAGCTTAGAGAATAATCTTCTTGTTTATCCATATATATATTTATATACACATGTACACACATACCAAGCCTTTTAGATCAGCATGAAGAAATGTATAAATGAACAGTTTCTAAATGAAGCATGTAGACCACAGTTTCTCAGACTGCAGTATATGTGAATTTCAAGTGAATGGTTATAACAGCTTTCTCCTGCTCCTGTACATAGAGGAGAGGGACTGCTACTGCCGCCATCACTTCTACACCATGAAGTCTACATATTCCTGACAATCACAGAATCACAGAATATTGGAAGGGACCTTGAAAGATCATCTAGCCTAATCCCCCTGTTGGAGCAGGAACACCTAGATCAGGTCACACAGGAATGCGTCCAGGTGGGTTTTGAATATCTCCAGAGAAGGAGAATCCACAACCTCCCTGGGCAGCCCCTTCCAGTGTTCTGTCACCCTCACCATATTTAATTCACGCCAGCCGTTCCGTAACTAGTCCAGTATTTGTGGCATCCCCATGTTTATGCCAGCCCAAACATGTTCAGTAGATTTTAAAAAACACATAAGAAAATGAAAACTTGAGGAGGTTTTGCATAGTTTTTTGGGGAGTAAAGGTGAAATCTTGTCTGTATTCAGACAATAACAAAGCTCATAGTGGTGTTAATGATGCCAGAACACAACCATATAAGGACTATTCCTGTTCATACAGGGAGAGAGTTCAAAAGAAAGCCCAAGTAGCTGAAAGCCAAAATAAGACTTAGAATAAAAGCTACTTTTAAAATATTTTTGCTCACAGGCTGAAAAAAACAGTACAGTCAACTGAAGGAAAGAACAAATAGGCCGTTCATGGACAAAATTAACTGAGATCTGAGCCATTTTATTCAAGATGAGAGGTAAAACTTACTCTGCACTTTCAATTAGTAACCTCTGCCTCTTTGAGCTTACAGAAAAAGAAAAGCAGGCAGCATACACTGGTAAGACAAATATTGATTTACTGTTATAAATAAAGCTTACTAACAGTATAATTTTCCCACTGAAGTAAAGATTCTCTTTTTATCACTAATTTGGCAACCTTGGGTAAATATTTAATATCAGTACCGAAGTAGGTACTCATTGTTTCCTTTCTAAGCACTATGGAAGAAGAGAATACCACAATTTAGGCATCCAAACTGGGAAAGAGGCCTGAAAATTGATAGAAAGCTGGCACCAGCACAGTATGCTGGTCCTTGGCTCAGTCATGGGGAATTTCTAAGTAGTCACTTGCACCCTGCTTCTGCCCATCAGTCCAAATCAAGCCAGCTCCAGTCTCAGACATATTTGGGCAACTGGACCCATATTTTGAATGTAAGTTGTGATTCATTACCCCAGTTCTTCCTGAGATTTTGACATACCTACATGGCTTTGAGAAGAAAACTGACTCATACCTTTCTAGTTTACAAAAAACAACAGATGAAAGTAGAGCATAGCTGAATACATAAATACACCCAGAGTGCATTTTCAGGATCCTTTCTAAGGCATTTTTTCCATGGAAAAAGCACGTTCTTTTGAAGTAGTGCTGAACTAGCAAAAAAGTAAAAGCTGTGGGCTGGAAAGCTAGGCTGGCAAGAGCAGCACAATCGCCCAACCAGTTAAACTGTTTTCCTACAAGAGTACAATATATATTTAATGGGAAGGGGTAAATGCATGACTAGGAATAAGAATTTTCTTGGTTTATTATGGCTCTCTTCAGTTAAGAAATTATGTATTGACCATGGGAGGTCAAGGGCCTCTTTTTTTCTCAAAGATAACAATTACAGTTTTTGCTGTCGTAATTCTTATGATATAGTAGGAACTGTCAAACTGGACAGCAAAACACAAAACCCATATGGAACATGCACTTTGTCCTAAAAACCTTGATACCTAAATGAGACAAGCAATGTAGTCCAGGCATTGATCTAGGCACATACTAGATCACCACCAAAAGTCATTAAGGTCAAACATTACAGCGTCTTTTGGTTTTTTGTTTGTTTTTAAAACAACATCTATGGGGTTCATTAGAACTCAAAAGCAGTTACCCTATCACTGGTATGATTTGTACTTCACATACACAATATGCAATGGGTATAAAATGTTTCAGATGGAAATATTGTGTAATAGCAACAGAATGTCTCGTTCATTTTAACCATATGATGACAATAAGGATCCATTTCCCAGAGTTTCACCTTCACATCTATACTGGTTTTAAGCTATGTTTTACAAATACAGAAAGCATAGACTTTAGGAGAGAAAATAAAAATGTAACTATATACAACAATAATAATTTACAGCTATTGGGATTGTCTTTTTGTTTATCTTTTTCTTTTTTTCCCACCCAGGACTATTTCTAGTATGAGATATCTTTTTTGGTCATTTGTAGCAAAAAGTAAGTATCTCCACATTTTTTTTAATAATTTCTGCATATAAAGTAAGCGCTGAAAATACACAGGCTTAATAGACAGACTAAATATCTAACTAACAGCAGAACTCAAGCCTGTGCAATCTATAAATGTGCAATTTCAGTTAACACGAACATAGCAAAAACTATGGAATAAGCATGTGTAACTGCAGTAGTAAAGCTCAAAGACACTAACATTGCTTACATGATAAGGCAAGTTTTAGATTTGCTTTGATCCATAAGAGATGAGCTGTAAAAAGCTCCCATTCCCCTCCTCGGGAATGAAGAATTCCTTTTGCTGCATTATGCATAACATCATTACAGACAAAGTACAAGTCAAGAGCAAGTGGTTCAGCTATCCTACTGGCATACTAAAATAGCAGTGGGACTATAAAATTATTTAGGTACTATATTACATAGCTCTTCTTTAAATACCACTTATACCGTCACATTTGCCAGGAATCTTTCTTTTTAAGTGTTCTAAACGTAAAGTTTCTGGTATCTGTTCCCTGGAGGCAGCTTCAGCTAGAATAGGCAGGTTGGTACAGCAGATGACTATCTATTCCTTGCAAACTGTGTCTGATGTACTGTGTAGTGATAAAAAGCTCCTTATCAGCTTGGATTCCAACCTAAAGGCAGCTGCTGTCCAGATCTTACAGTGAAAAATAATGTGGTGTAATTAAAGCTCACGACCTACAGATATAGCGTGCCAAACAGCACTTGCTTTAGTCAGGACTGGAAATTTTGGTTGTAAATTTATTGTGGAGATTTTTCTAATCTATAAGAAGAAGAAATCCTGCTTAGACCTTTCCCTTTCCCTTTAATATTCACAGCCTCTCTCTCCTCCCTCTTCTTTACCCTTCTCATGTACGCTAGCAAGGCATTTCAAATACTTCATGAACACAGTCTATATATAACAGTTGTGCTTTTTGAGTCCTCTTGCAAACTTTCCCAAATTTATTCTAAGCATTTGAAGAATGACAGTTCAAACATTCAGTAAAGATTTACTCAATTTTAGCTATAAAATTTTAAAACCAATTTCCACTTAGCATGCCAAAGTCTCACACAATTTTAATGTGCAATTGAATTGGGTGAACTGGTAAATTAAACTGTGATCGAGAATGTTCTCAGACACAGGGACCACAGTTGCCTCTGGGTGTATCTGTGGTAGCATTTTAGTTCAGATCAGGAGGCACTACTGAAGCAAATCTCCCAGTAGTTCCCACTTCCTGCACTTTGGTTCACATCACATTTGGAATGTGCAAAATGAATTCCTTTCAGATAAAAATAAAACTTGAGGACCAGTCTCGGAGGGCATCTAATGCACTTTGACTGCTAATGGATAGTCTGTCCACAGGAGCAGGCTAGAGCTAGGCAACAGTAAAACCCCCTGAAATACAAAGGGTGTGAAAGTCAGTGTGGATGTGATCCTCAGCACCAAATGTTTTCTTCCCTAGACCTGCTCTTATTGGGCCTTTTTCCTAATATAGAAATTCCCTAAATTGTCAAACCATTTCCAGGCACACTTTTGGCACACATGCCATCCAGCACGCTTTCAAAAATTTCCCAAACCAGCACGGGAGTGTAAGTATTCCCAGGACCGTTTCCAACAGGCACTTTTTCACACAGCCACCTAATTTCAGAGAATGATGGAATTTATTAGCAGGAATGCAGTCTGTTCCCTGGTCCAGCAATCAGGGCCTGGGAACATTTTCAGGCACTTCATTGGTGTAGTGGTCCCATACCTACAAGGCAGTTGATGGACTCCAATGCAGGGACAGAAGTGTGGCGACTTTCCTCTGTTCCTTCTTTCTCAGGTCCTCCAGGCAAGGGTGAGGGTGGCTGCCACAACAAGATAAAAAGAGCCTTGGGTAGAACACCTCATGTAATTTTCAATACTTCTTTCTATGTTTCTATTATTTTATCTCATATCCAGACAAAAGCTGACAATCTTATACATGTTAGTCACTCTATTAGTTGCTGTGACAGAGGTCAGTTCAGTCCATCCAAATATTTTGACTTTGCAGAACAGGATGTGATATAGAGTTACAGAATGAAAAATGTGACCATGCTGCCATATTCAAGAGCTCATGGATTTTAAAACCAGACTCACAGTTACATGTGCCCTCAGAGTTCTGTATGGACTCATCATACAGCCCATGTGTCAGAAAGAGTACTAGGTTTCCAGTACACAGAATTGCAAGACTAGCAAAAATCTACTTAGTCTCAGTGGTCATTCCATTACAGTCATAAAAACAAACATTTTCCATTTGCTTAGGCCTTCTTTGAAAGGTCAGAGCTACATGGCTCTGTTAACACCCAGTGAAAACCTCTCCAGCTGTTAAAACTCATCTATATCCATGCTTTAAGACTATCTCCACACTGCTGAGGTTGACCCTTGTTATGCTGCTCCTGGCACCATCATTTACCACATTCATCCCACAGTCCTTCACAGTGCTCTCTTTAGTGCTTGCTCAGTCTTCAGCTCAAAAGCACGAGGTCTGCCCCATCTCAGCATGGTCACACTGCTCCACATCACCCTTGACAACTTCCTGCCATCCACCCTGCTATCACATTAGCCTGCTCTACCTGCCTTTGGGCTGAGCACCTCAGACATGGTGCCTTCAAGGTGCCACTGCAGACTCACTGGTTTTGACAGACATTTGAGATAGACAGAAAGAAGAATGAGGCAGAGCTGGAGAATATACTACAAATCACAAGTCAGTGAGAGCATTATTTATTTTTGTAGCTTTAAATTACTGGCAGGATTCTTGGAGCACAAGGTGGGATTTGGTACGCTTTGTGAATCACATATATAGTTTGTCAGCTTGCTATAGGGGGACAATTTCAGCAACGCCTGAGAGACTCGGAAGCACACGTCCCACGGACTTAATTAACAAAACACATTAAGAAAATCATGAAGGTGTTCTTTTCCAAACATTTAAACCCAGGCTGGAACATAGTTGGTTTTCATCTCATTATATAGCTGACATTTGTTCATCCTGCAAAAGATAATGTCAGCACTTAACTATCTGTGAGCTGTTTTTATAACTCTCTTAATAAGTGATCTAGTCCCATCTTATTCCTTTATCTCTGCGTCCACAATTACCAAAAATAGATTGTCATAGAGTCAGCTTATTTTTGTTACGAAGTACTTAATTTAGTAGTAGTAGTTTTTAACAATTAGTAATTATTTTCTGTATGTTCTGTCTACTTCTTGATCTTCATGTTTTGTTGATGCTGCAAGGAAACCTTTGTGTGCTGAGACTGTCGGGACCTATGTATGTATACAGCCAGAAGAATCTGGCCCATAAACAGGTCTTTTCTATTCAGCTCCTCACTTTTCATGAACAAATTCATTAAATTTCAAAGGAGAATAGGAAAACAAACTGGCTTCTCCAGAGAAGTAAACAGTACAATTACAAGAGCTCTATTTCAAGCTAGACATAAAAAGCAATCACCTAGAACAATAAAAATCATACTCCAGATGACAGGAAGCAATACACTCCATATCGTGTATATATTCACTGGTGCCTTTTATAGACTGAGCTGAGTTCAGGACACGAGGCTGAAATTTAATGCGGAAGTTGTCATCCCTGACTTCAAGGTCGTTATTATCTGTTTAATCTGCTTAAGTAGTGAAACAAAATTATTTAAAACTACATAACAGACTAAGGCTACAGAGGATGATGATGAGAACAGCTCTTTTCAGACATGTTATTCAGACACTTATATAAAAACACATGTCTCCCTGGGATCCTCGTATCCTGGGACACCAACAGATTCCTCCCAAGGGCAATTTGGACCCGAAGCCAAACCAAAGCTATGTCAAGCTGCAAAAACTGGAGCACTGGAGCATTTCTAACTATCCAGGAGGCCCAGATACATCCATCTTTGGGGGAAAAAAAAAAAAAAAGATGTTGTTCTCCATCCCCTGCCTCTCTCCTTCCTGTAGAGCAGAGCCTAAGGTGCTCAGCCTCACCACTGGCTGTGCAGGGGAGACACCTCCAGCCTCACAGAGGTCCTGGTGCAGCTGTCGAATGAAAATTTCAGAGACACAGATTTATGTGAGGGGTGAAAGGCAAGCAACACCAGCACAATGTGGCACCTCTCAGTGCATCCATGTGGCCACATAGCCCTTCTCCCTGCCTCCACGTGCCTTGGCCAGGCCCAAAGAAAAAGTGGAGTTATATGAAATACAAGAGAGACTAACTGTGAACAGACAACAGTGGGTCTGGGTCTGCTGCACTTCACAGGCACGCATCTGTGTTTTATTTGCTGCGGTAGCTAAGCTTAAACAGGACATAGGAGGATCCTAGATATGCTGTGTCCATTTTCTGGCTCTGAAGACATACCAAGTCCTGAGTTTTCCTACTGACCCATGCCACAGGAAATTAGGAAGAAACTTTCACTCACAACACAATGTAGAGCTACACAGGTATGTTGCATCTCCTTTTGACAAACTGCAGGTTTTTTACTTCTTCTGCCCTTATATTCTCAAAGATCAACCATTCTACTGACCCAAAGGTCCCTTAAACATACCTCATTTTTATTCACAGTGCAGACTGTAAGATTTCAAAGGGGCTGAAAAAAGGCTTTGCTGCATCCAGACCTGCCTGAAACTCAGCAATTTCCATCCACAGATTTTTATCAGTGTCCTTGGTTTCAGTTTCTAGAGAGTTGTCTCTCATGAAACTCATTTGACTTCCAGGCTCAAATAAACCAAAATAACTCCAAGTGCAACAAAGTAAGAAAAAAAGCTGAACTTTGGCATGGCAGAAACATGTGACCATATATCACTCAAGATTCACTCAAAATTAACCATAGGTTTATTTGAAAGGTTCACAACTTTAGTTAACCTTTTGATAAACCTGGCTGAGCTTTCAGAATGTGTGGGTGCAGGTTTTATAATACAAGCTTTCACAGCTCAAGTCATCACCTGCACTCTGCACTTTGTACATGCATTAGAAAACAAGCTCTGGTTCTGGGTTCTTTTATACTGAGATAAGTCAGATACAATGCTTTGGAGTTGAGTTACATCTCTGAAAAAAAAAAAATCCTGCTCAGAGCATTTATATGCTTTTCTTAAAATAATGCCTTGAATTTACAAAGAAATTCAAGCTTACTAGGTAGATCATAAGTCTCAGAAATTCAAGCTTGCTTGGTAGATCATAATTCTCAGGAATAGAGTGCATATTTGGACTGGCTTTTTTATATAAATATGCCAACTCTGGGGAGAGGAAATAGAAAGTTTTAAAACTAAACCCCACTTCACAGATTTAATTTGACTGCAAATACTGTTAGATAAAAAGTACACTTTCTAAAAGCATGATGATTTCAGTTTAGTCCTTACTTTAACTTTCATGTTCATTTTTCCAGAGAAAATTGTTTCATTTTCAGACTGAACTTGCTTTTGCAGCTGCTTTTATGCCTGCAGCTTTATGTAATCTGGAGTTCCACTTATTGAAGGCGGATGTTCTCCTGAGATTGGTCTCTCTCGGTTCCACACAACACCCACTTGACATTTGCTGAGGGCAAGAAATAAGGCAAAGGACATAATATGGTTAAAAGTCAAAAGCTATAAATACTTGCAGCCTTTGAAATATTCAGCATCTTAATATGGTTACATACAAAGTTCAAGTAAAAAGCACTCAGGGTTCATTTTTCATGTTGTTCCTAGTTTGTCGTCTAAACTAATATAGTATTCAGAGTTTGATTTGCTGATCGTTTAATGTATTTATGAATAGAAATAAACATGAAAAGAGAAATCAGATTAGTGTCTGTGCAGTAATGTTAAGGTTTTCAGAGCACTCAAAGTATTTTCTCACATTGCTTAAAAAAATGCTCTCATAAATCTTTTCTTTTTCTCACAAACTGAGATGACTGTTAACCACTCGCCAATGCTCTGGTCTACAAACATAGTCAAACATCCAGCTCTTAATTAGGCTTCTAATTCCTGCTAAAATCAGAGGGATATAAGCAACTGTCATTTTTAGGTACCTTAAGGTGAATACTCAGTAACTGCATAGATAAGACCAAAGAGTGAGTATGAGATTGCTGGAGTTAAGCGTGGAGGGTGAACCCAGATGAAGTGTTAAGAAAGTCATGAAGAACTGACACATTGGCTTACGTTATCATTGTTTGCGTAAGAGCATTCCCCTTGCAAGCACACATACAATATACAAAAATCATGTGAAAGGTGGCCGACTGTCTACTTAATCCAGCTCCCAGTTTGATACCAATTTACCCCAGACCCACTGTCAAAGGAGCTTCAAGAGAGTGCTAGACCTCAAATGCTTAAAAGCAGAGCTGGCTACACAGGGCAAATAAAGAGGGAAATTCTCTTGAGCCCTAAGGGTAGTGAAAGATTGCACTCATCTAAACTAGGTAGAGGTGCAAGTCATCCAGCAGGTGGGTGTGAGGAGGGAGTGGCTCATGCCTGAATCCCTGCCTAAGAAACCAGCTGTCTACTGCCAGTACACTGCAAAGATATTTAAGTACTTACCACCCCTTCCAAGAAATAGACTAGTGTCTAATTTGAATCTTAGGTACCTACCTGAACTTTCAGGGTCATGGGTGGCTTTCAAAATATAGTTCCTATTCTCTCTACCATGATGGAAAAAAAACCCTCTCCTTTGTCCCTATATGTTGTCAGAAGTAATTCATGAATTCTGGTACAATACTGTGAAAAATGATGGGCATTATTTTACGGGTAAATAGAAGCTTTATACTCTTTCTGGTGTTAAGCAAGTTGTATAACTTAGCTGGACTTGTGCCAGAGCTAAGCTCCAGTAGTTTATGAAGGAGCTCTGTTAGTTCTTGTAATGATAAATCAGGTTAAATGAAGGAAGCATTCCTGTTTCTGGCAGGTACATTCCAACACTGGCTGCAATAAAATGAAATCAGCTGCCTCTGTGCAGCCTCACCTTTGATAGTATCTGAAAAAATACCTTTTATTGTTAGCTACTGTACGTATCTTTTCCCTGGGTAAGGGTCTCTTGAAGATTTCTGGAACATTTGGTCTTGAAGTGACAGCCCAAAGCTATTTAATCCCTCCATTTTCCCATTTAAGATTTTGCGTGCCATTTTTAATACCACTGATAAAATCTTACTTTTGGTTAAGCTGTGGCCATTACACTCAAGAGTCAAGTGTTTATCCACATAGTTTGTCTGGAGTGTTTGGCAGCAACATTGCTCTTGGAAAGAGATTTCTGACAGAGATATTTTGACCATGATTTTTATTATGAAAAGAAATCAGGCAAGTGTCTCTCACTGAAAGCTGCTCTAGGAAAAAAAAGCAAATTAGGACCAAGAAATGTGAAGGTGTGAGGAAGTACTCATCCAGCGAATGGCTGAGGAGTGTAGACCTAGAAGGTTGAATCCCAGAGCAGCTGTGTTAGGAAGCAGAAAATTCCTGGTTTTGCTAGTAGTACTTCAGTTCCAGTTCCTTTAAGTGTGGAGAGCCCCACTTCAGTTGTTCTGTCAGTGTTGTAAATTCAATAGCATACTCACAGCAGGTCAAATTGACATAATGTTAAAACACTGGTCATTCAACTGTGCTAAGACTCCCAGTGCTATTGACACTTGCTGAGATGACCTGGTGCTTGCATACCAGCAAGTGACACATTTTTAGAGTAAGTCTCTAATATAAAGAGCTTTTTGTAAGGAAAAAAAAAAAAAAAAAAGCTAATTAGTTACATCAGAAGAGCAGTAGGAGGAATAGAATTCATTGTTTCTGTGAGACCACAAAAGTGTCTGTAAGGCTTCTTCTTGTTTGTTTTTAATGTATCTATATTGAAACAATTTTTAATCAGTCTGGGCATGTGCAACCTAAACCATTTTCTCCATATAATAATTTTACTCTGCTGCAAGGCAGCATCTCCTGGGGAGGGGTAAAGAACTGTAGAAAAGCTAAGTTTCTTTCTATGTCCAGTTTTTCCACTTAAAAGTTTGACAGTGCTCCCTTTTCATCAGACTTTGTTTATTTGTTTGCTTTTAATTTCAAAGGCTTTTTTAACAGATTTGGACAGAAAAGTGAAAACAGCAAGGGTTTGATAATTGTAATTTTTTGCAATCAAATTTATGACATTTATAAATATAGATGCATGGATTAAAATTCCTAGACAATGGAATATTGTTATTGGCCAACATCCTAGGCTGCATACCTGGTATGCTGAGGTATAATCAAGCATAGGGTAGGGTTTTATGCGTGAAAGCAATGCTTGACTGGATTTAAATGGTTTTGATTGGAGTCGATATGATGCATAGTTGGACATAATGTTCATAATTGCCTATTTTTCTTGGCAAACAACAAGGTGCTTGATGACTGCTTTCTGAAACGTTCACGTCTATTTCTTTCTGAAGTGTACCACAATTTAACTGTAATTCTAAACAAGCTTGTGTTGTAGGCTTCTGACTTTGAGAGAATGCATGCCTTATTGACTTAATTTCCTCATTACAGCAGAATTGCAGCATCTCTTTTGTCAAGGTTGAGTCTTGGTCTGGTTTTAATGACATTCCCACAAACACCTTTGTTCTTTCTCTCATACTCTCTTCCTTTTCCTACACACATCCTAATAACCATCCAAAATTCAGTCAAATCCACAAGCAATCTCACATGTGTTCCTCAGACAGACTAATTTTATCTTCCTTCATTAGTGTTTGACACAATCCAGAGGAGGTGTTTTGAAATAGGCATCACAGAGCTATAATGATTCTAGCCACTTTGACACAAACATGCACGTACACACACATTTTTCCTCCCCAAGACACAGCTCTGACTGTATGTTCACTATCTTACTTGCAAAATGTCTTTCTGGGTTTAATCCATGAGCATTTTCCAGGCTGGAATTAAAAGGATAGCCTCATTAAGCACAACTCATTAAGCACAAAAAGGATAGTCCTCATTAAGCACAACTCCTACAATTTCCATAACCCTATAGAAGAACTTACAGACCCTCTACAAATGGTGGGGCACTCAGGAAGTCTTGCTTGTTCTGTTCTGTTTTATTTTGTTTTTCTTGCAGAATGATTGAGGTATTTATTGTATTTATCTACAGTTACCTCCTGGGATGTATCTCATCATGCTCTGATAAGACGATTCCTCAAGTCATATAAATCTACCACCTGTAAGATTGTACAATGCCTGCAATCAGGATATATACGAGCTTTTTCCGCCAATCCCCTCTGCTAACATCTTTCAGCACTATTTGCTCTGTCCCTCTTTTAGCTGCCATTTGATTCACCTACATCAACATTCTTACTCCTTGCCAGACTGCTTTCTAGAGCCCTCACCCCAGCTTCTTTTCCCAGGACTGAAACAACAGGTTAGCAATTGTCCCACCCATAGCAATGCACTATATTTACATATTTCCCCCAAGGTTGGACAAATCACAGGAGTTTACAGCTGAAATAGCATTTCTTATTCTTATGTAGAGCTTTGAAATGGCTCGTGCATGTAGTCACTTCAGTTGATCTTTGGTATAAGTATGAGAGACTTTGTTGACAGATGGTAGAAAGGTTCCAAAGCTGAAAGGTCTGCCTACATGCAAAGTGGCTTGAAAAGGTGTAAAAGTTCCACTCAAGATTTGGTAGGACATTTGCACTAAAACATAACAAGCTACACACCTATTATGCTTCTCATAACAAGTAGGAAGAAACTTATTACGTCTCCCTATCCTCATAACCTGTGATATCTAGTGTGTTGGGGGAAATGATAATTTTCTCATGTTTGATATGAGAGAAAAGCAATGTGGAGAGCTCTGACATTAAAAACCTGAGAGGAAATAAAGAATATGCCTACCTGGAAAACCAAATCTCTTGTTTTTATTGCAGAGAATGACCAATCTCACAATCCACCCCTTAGTGAGACAATCAGCATCAGAGGAAGCCAAACAACCCTCAAAAAGATTTAAAAAAAAAAAAACAAAGGTCATTAAAGTCATAGTGCTCTAAGGCAAAGATTTCCTGAACACTGTTCCCTAAGTCAGGAGAAGAAAGAAGACTGTGAACATACAACATAGAAAGCCTTATCCTAAAATGATGGAGGGGACACCATTAGGCTCCTGAAAAGATGGTGGCCAAAAAGCAAATGTTTTTCCTGGATCATTGCCAGCTCATGAAGAGCCAGAAGGCATGGCCAGTGAGGCATGGAAGATGCATGAATCATAGAATCAGAATAGTTAGAATCGGAAGGGACCTTAAAGATCACCGAGTTCCAACTCCCTTCCCATGGGCAGGGACATCTCCCACTAGACCAGGTTGCTCAAAGACCCGTCCAGCCTGGCCTTGAACCCCTCCAGGGATGGAGCATCAAGAGCTTTCCTGGGCAACATGTTCCAGTGCCTCATCATCCTCATAGGAAATAATGTCTTCCTAATATCTAAACTAAGGCTCCCCTCTTCTAATATAAAGCCATAGATTTATGAGCCATAGACTAATTTATGAGCCATAGATTGAGTGTTCCTCCATATTTCCCAACAAACAAAATCACCGCCAAATCCAAAATGAGTAGCTCAGGCAAAGAGTCTTTTTCATGTCCACAACGCTCCTCTTTTTTCTTTGTAATTGGGCTATCTGTAGGGCAAGAGCAGAGAAGTCCCTGTTGTGTGGGGAGGAACTGCTTCTTCGGCTAGCACCATACTAATGTACAGTGCCTTTGAGAGTACTTAGAGCGTGCATTTAGCTTTGACAGACTTGCTGTATTTGTGATATATTCTCCAGTAAAGCTGGCGGGTGGGAGGAAAAAGTTCCTTAAAACCATCTAGTAATGTCATTTCTAATCGTATAGCCAGACAAACTTCATGAAAAGTATTTATGGTAAAGCTAAAATTCAGGCTATCATCTAATATTCAGCAAATTTACCATTTAAAAGACATGGACTTCATAGTCTTTTCCCTGAAGCTTGGGATTTGGATGATCTGAGACAGCCCTGGCCCAGTACGCCCTACAAGCAATAAACAGACATTCCCCTACTCATTTGTCAGATTTTTAACGAATAATAAATTAAAGCACTGAGAAAAGAAGCTGGAGTCTGCTGGTTCTCTGTGAGTGTTGGAATGCTTAGGATTTGCTGGTGTTTTCAAACCTGCTTTATTAAAGAGGAATAAGAGGCTGTGCAGATACGCTTGTACCAGTTTGGTAACGTCAGTTGCAAATCAGACGGTTCAAAGCTAAACAAGTATGTCTACACAAGTTTATCACTGATTTAAGTTGAAGTAGTTTAATGAAAAGGTCCAGGTTTGTATAAAGATAAGGCTTCACCTTTCCTGCTCCCTGATAGCTGTGCTCAATTCTGCTTTATGTGAAAAAGGTAAAGGAGGAGAAGGGGAGTAATGTCTTTGAGATAATCTAATCGGAAAGAAAGAAACCAAATGAGTGCCCTGCCTACTCCAGCTGCTCTCCACCTCAGGAGTAACAGTTTGAAGTGAGCTTATGTATAAACAATAAACAAGTTATTCCTGGAGCATTTGCTTTGAGCTAGGGCTGCGTGTAAGGTATTGGTTTTGGAAGTGTTGTCAAAGTATCTACTTTTTAAAATGAGACTTTGCATCTCAGATTCATTAAGATAGCCTTGAGCAAGAGTCTTTTATTCAACCTTTCATTTAAGGTATGAAGTGTGAATTTGATGAGTAAAAATAACTTGAGTGAGGAATGTCTAAAAAGGAGGAATTAACCACAGTGATATTTAGGCAGCCTAGCAATGGATTTCAAGACACCTCTTTAACTCCTTTCTGCAGTAATCTTTCCCTCCTGTTTGCATACTCTGTTCGAAAGCTTAAAATTAATGCTTGAAAATGATAAAATGTGATCTCTAATGCTAGTGCACACCTCTGGAGGATCTTTTGGCAGTTTGTCATGCTGGTTTTTTCTGCACAGAGAAGACAAATCTACCATCCTGTACAGAGTTTGAGAAATGTCATTGAGAGGATTTTATTTTCCCCTCCCTTCTCCAAGTCATCTTGAAATCAATCGCTTGGACAAGATGCAAATTATTAATCTTGAGTCAGTCTTGTCACAAATACTAACCTTATAGCATGTATGTGTGTGGTAATAGCAAATCATACCATTCCTGAGAGCAATCGGTAATGATATTATTAGCCAAGGTTTTCCACGGATAGTTATGAACAAGTACTGACTGTATGTAATTCAGCAGAAAACCCAGGGGAAAAAAAAAAAAGAAAAAGGAAAAAAGAGCACAAGCTTTAAAGCAACAAAAGCAGAATAAATACCTCAGTGAATTTCTTGAAGCATTAGTAACTTGACAGCATCTACTCATTCACAACAAAGCCAGGGCAAGCTCAATGTTTTCTGCTGCTGCACTAAATAAAAAGTTGATGTTAAGTCTCAATACGTAAGAACAAATGACAACCCTTTAGAAAGTGCTGCAGTTCTAAAATGTCAAAAAAAATGAAAGGGATTTTCAAAGCACATTGCATAGTGTTTTCTTTTAAGGGAACATGATCCCAGGTGCCTTTAAGAAAAAGCTCGGTAACAATTCCTCTTTAATTCTCTGTGATTTCACCCTAGAAATGACGGCTCTACTTCATTCATCTACCATTACTTCTAACCACAAACATATTAAGTTATAAAAAAGGGGACAAATCAAGTTGACAAATCATTTTAAAATATTTCTGGAAGGTGAGAAAAAATAAATGGAGAGAGAAATGTTCAGCTTTGAAGTATTTATCTCATCTTTTTATATCTTAATCCTAAAGGTTACACACAAATACTCATTTTCACAAAATAGCACTCACTTCACAAGTGATCTTACTGTAAACAACCAAACATTCAATATAAGAACAACTGTTCAAATTGTCAGAATCAAGATCCAACATTTCCAGAACTGTCTTTTATTTCTCTGTAAGACAATCAAGTAATTTCAGATAACTAGCACTTTTATATTTGTTTTCTGTGTTGTTTGCCTTCTTAATTAAAGAGCAGAATATATTGGCGTTCTAGAGTCAAATAAATGCTTCTTAAATGAATCATCTTATTTAATAAAATGTCCCCTTGCAAACACTGTTTTCCTTGATAAGTGCATGCACAAATAAAGGAATGGAAAAGGATAATTGTTTGGTTGAGACGTAAGGGCACACAAAGTGGTTAGCACTAAATAACCTGGTCAGCAGCCCAACTAATCTACTGTGGTTTGTTTTCACAGCTTTGCTCTGTACATCAGTGTTGATGGCCTGACACTCCCTGCAGAGCCTGAGAGTGAATGGTACGTCAAGATACCAGCTGCACAATGCTTCACCTGCGATGCCAGAGATTTGGAGGAGGGAGAATAACAGTTTGTAAAAACAGCCATAAACTTCACTAGATTTTTCTTTCTTTCTTTTTTTTTTTTCACACCACAAACTTCCTGTCAAAGCTGCCAAACATGTTGTAAAGATTTACATTTAAGGCAGTGGAATGCTTTTATTATTTTTTTTTTTCCTTAATTTTAAATAAGCTCTGATTTTTTTATTTATTTTTATTTTAATTTCAAGTCTGGAATGCTAATGTGACAGATGACATGAATCCAATTGCTCTCAAGGGGACTATACACTACAGAAGATCCCTTAAAGGATCTGCATTACCCCTACCAAAACCTACTCATGCAACACTTCCACTCCAGCCTCCTAAAGACAGCAGGATCGAGGGAAGGCAGCGTGATCGCAAATCAGCCTCGACTTCGGTGAGAGTGGGCTCATTTTCTGAGCCACACAATGCGAGAATGAACTCTGCAGAACCCTACCGCAGAGCTGATCCTGCCTTTGTCCACGCTTTACTGCTTGGTGAGGTAAAAGCAGCCAAATTGCCAAAGTGAGATTTCGCAATCTGTTCAAAGCCAAAAATGATCTGATAAGAGCTTCCTACCTAATTATGCTTTGAGGCCTGGCCCTGTTTAGCGCTGAGTGTTTCCTGCTAAGGTCCATGATCTTCCAGTGAAAGCGTGGCTGCATACTCAAATAGGACCCTGTGCTGAGGTCAAATGGGAGGGTTACCACTGTGACAAACCTGTCCTCAGCATACATATGGCTGGTTTGGGTCATTTCCTACTCAGCATGTGAGCTGTTTTGAGTTATACTGACAAACCTAATTGTGCCCATTCATTGCTTATATCCTAAGAACTGTAAAGGGGTAGGCAAAAACATCCAACTATCGCACTGTATTCAACTGTGGCCAACAGCAGGTGCCTAGACAACAGGACTGGAGTATAGTTATAGTTCCCTTATTAACTTTCTCATCCTCCATAAACTTGCAAGAGAATGCCTTCCAGAGCCAGACTCAATAACTTTGTATTGAATACTATGGGTATTTTTTCCCCTATGTCTATTAATTTTTCTGAACCCAGGTAAACTTTCAGTATCCACAATTACTTAAGTCACAGAGTTCCACAATTTGTCTGTCATGGAGGCAATCTCTCTTTCTGTTCATTTTCAGCCTGGCCCCTGACTTTCATTTGATTTTCCCTAGTTCTTGCATTAGGAGAAACAGCAAATAATTGTTTTTCAAACCAATTTTTCGAGGCCACACATCTTGTTCAGAAATCATTTATACACCACTTAAATAATTTATTTTTTGATCTGAAGAATCCTCATCCATTCAGTTACCTGTTGTGTTGAAGCCATTCCACATCTTTCATCACTGCCATCATCCTTCCCTATACCATTTTCAGCTTTACTTTATTGTTTCTGACTTGCCAGTCAATTGCCTGTTCACTCAGTTCAGTGACATCCTTTTTCAAGGACCTTTGCAGGAAGCTTCCTTCTCTTATTGTGTTTAATAACTTATAACTCTTAGCAAACTCTGTCTTTCTGTCAGTTGCTTTTGTCTAGATAATTTAAGGCTATGTTGAAAGGTACATGATCTTGGAAAGATCCCTAAGGGTCTTCACTTGAAACATTCCCCCAGGGAGAAAACTGACATTAATTCCCCATGCCTGGCTTCTCACTTTTTAAAGTGGAGCGTAGGTATTGATCTCATTGTTCCAAACTGCACCTGATGTCCTTTTAGGTCACTAAAAGGAGTTCACTACAATGCTCAGCTGTGTGGTATCTAACATCAGGTTAGGATCTAATCCAAAGTACCACTGTAAATTCTAGGAAACATCTGATCATCTGAGCAATAAGCATTGAAATGGTTGCTTGTATGCTTTTGTTGCCATAGCTTCAATTCTTTAACACATATAGTGAAAATTAAGTAAGTCTTTTGGCTAAGTAAGTCAACATGCCGTAACAGTGGTTCTCCATGACTCTGCCACAGATTTGTGATGTGTATCAAACATTTTTGATAGCTCTCTCAGCTTCATGTCTCAATCTTCTGCTCATTATTTGTCATCCCTTTTAAATTTAAGGTCTTCAGGGCACAAGCTATGTTTTGTTATGGCTATCTGTGACAACCCACACAGTGATTCTTGAGCTGTTGACAATTCTTGGGTGGAGTTTCAAGGTATTATTGCAATACCAACCATAAATAATAACTTGTATCAAAAATGTAGGTCTGTGAATGTCTTAGCATTTGTCACTGCTCTACTTCATGATGCTTTCTGTCACCAAGATGGAGGTTGACTTTTCTCACAGATGTAGGCCTAGATGGAGACTAGATAATGGGGTTTTGCCAGTTCAGTTTGCAAGTCCTACCATGACAGTCAGGCAAGCCTACCAATATAAATACAGAGAGTTCACTTTTCTGGGAAATAGATAGGAACAGGATATCTAAGACCCCTGTTTGTTTCCTTTGGGTACATTATTTAACTCAGGAGGTAGGTCAGAATGATTAGTCAGGAGACTATAGATATTGCTGCAGTTTCCTAGCTGTTTGCACATGCAAAGGAGGTTTATCTCTTCTTTATCTATCTCCTGGTGCCACCCTCATCCCACCAGAACACTTAGTTCAGGGATCTCTATGCATAATGGAGAGCTGGACAAAAATAAAAAGAATAAACAAATTTATTTAGGTATCTAGTTCAGTAACAACACTTGGACCCATTACTTGTTTAATGGCAGTGGAGTAAGACTGTAACCAAAGTAAGTATCTAATTATTTGAGACCCAAGCCTGATGTCATCAGCTTGACTTTCCAAAAGGCTCACCCATCTGTGTTCCCTATCACATATGGGTGCCTAATCACCCCACAGGAATGAGATTCGCCTCTACTAGCTGGGACTCAGTCAGTTAGATGCAATTTGAAAAGCTATTAAAGGAAAAGGAAAGTGAAAACAAGTCAGAGAAGTCTGAAGTTACATTTTCAAAATTAGTGGGCTAGTGCTAAAAGAGAAAGGATTCTTGAAAACACTATCACATCACATTCAATCAGATTCAAACTGAGAATTTTAAGTCGGTTAAATGTATAACACAGTTGTTTTTACAATTTTGTTTTAATTAATGAAAAAGATTTAATGTTACCAAACTTAAAAATAATAATGCTAATGAATAATTGTAACATGTATGTTGGTAAAAGATGAACATTCATTTTTTTCTATTGTGAGATTTTTTACATGATCTCCTAAGTTTCCTAATACACTGCAGTGCAATATCTGTCTCAGATATGTTTTGTGATGGTTTAATAAAAGAGAGGAAGAAGCCCTTCATTGCTACAGTATTTCAGGAATAAGCTCACTCTTGCAATGCCTAGAGCAGGGGCAAAAAAGGGATAATCTGTGTAAAAGGAGATCAGACATCCAGTGCTCATCCTGAAACTATTCCCTTTGTATCGAAAGCATGTAAGTGCTGATTTAATGAGCTCTGGGTAGAGGTGTTAGTTTGAACGAAGTGTTACCGCACAGAGGCTGCAAATAGTGTGCCATTAGCTGCACTTTCATGAGAGAAGCTGTTTGAAAAGTAAATAAAAAAGTTTATTCTACTGTGAGAGATTCAGCATATGTGATCAAAAGATGCAAGTTTGATACTACATCCTGAAAGTGAGACTTTAGCAGTAACAATATTCAATACAACAGGAATTCTAGTCAGTCCTGTCTCCATATTGTATGGAAACAATTATGAAATTCAAATATTTATAAATGACACACCAAACTGCAGTCTTCAGTATAATTCTTAGGGAAAATGAAATAACTTAATACTAAAGTGCTCCTACCCTGCTGTTCAGAGAAAATGGGATAAGAAGTTCCTACAGTGTCAGATGATTCCTGCTTTGTTGAACAATATTGAAATCAGCTTGATTTTCCATTGATGTTTTGTTTTTCTAATTCCACTTAAAAGAGTAAGTGCTGACAATGCAAATACTGAACTTATGGATGGAAGGGCTGAATTTACTGAATTGCAAAAAAAGCCTGGCTTCATACGGAGAATGGTTTATTTGGGTTTCCTTGATTATTTTGGGTAGGGTTTTTTTCTGAATTTTGACCAGAAAATAAGGTTATGGACTGGAGATATTGGGGTCCCATGAGTGTAATTCTGACAGCCAGTAAGTGAACTTAAATAACCAGACATGCAGCCTATATGGCTCAGCCATGATGCTGTCACTGTTCAAACAATTTAGATGCTGTTTGGGTTTACTTTGCTGTTTTCATCATGTTTTATGGAAGAAAATAGAAAACACAGAGCCTCTCCATCTCAAACTCTTCTGGTTTAACGTAGCTTTTCATTAAAATAAGCTTCTGTATTCGAACAAGTTATGGCAAGCAAGAGGAAAGACTGATAAAATTGGACCTGAGCTGCATTTTGTTTCCCTGAGAAAGGAAGGGTGGCTGTGAGGAAAGACTTAAAGCTGATCTGGGATTTATCAGCAGAATATTTATTTACCGTAAAACCACTATCAGTTTTGAAAGAAAAAATAAAGATTCTCAGCACATAAGCAAAACATTTAAACTTTAAGGAAATTTAATATTTTACCTGACCTAAGGAAATACAAACACAGAGACTATTTTAGAGATTCAGGCTGTCTCAAGCATAAGTGAGAAATATTATTAGCTATCTGAATCTTTAAGAGGGATAAGTAAAGGGATAAGTTCCCCTTCCAGCCCTAAAAGTTAATGTGGTGTAAGAACAATTTCCATCTGCCAAAGGAAAAATCATTGGTTTCATAGTTAAAAGTTACAACATTAAATTGCACTTAGTGAGTGCAGTAGCCTAAGATCAGTCCCTAAGTCAACCATTGTGTAGACTGTCACTGTAAAGCAATTTTTCAATCTTTCAATTAAGCACACTGTATAATTTTATGGCTTCGGTCTGTGCACACGGTTCATGCACAACTGTGTTAAACAATGACAGGAGCAGCCTGGAATGAGGAAGAGACTACAGGGAGGATCCAGTCTGACAGTGAAGCCAACATAGC
>VZTM01009300.1:0-15283 GCA_013400555.1 Jacana jacana | reverse complement strand
TGTTATGGGGGAGTTATAACTAGGTCTCATTGTTCCTATTTGTGTAGAAAACTTGGCCCTTGGAGTGCACAAGGGCATGGATAGTCTCCTCCACGAATGCAGTCCTGGGAAATGATGCATCAAACAACATCTGCTGCAGGTATTTATTTCGCAACCAATATCCATTAGTTCTTATCACACATTTTGATGTTCCCGTTTGCGGTAATACTGGTCAGCGTACATGAGTAAAGAGAAATCATTCCACATTCTTTGTAAATTCATTACTTACGTGCATTAGTCACATATGATCATTCAGAAGTACCTCTGCTGTATTTTTCTCAGGTTGCCCAGCAGTATTTTCCATTTCAGAGTTCTGCCCATGTTACAAATGGGTATTTGGCTTTCTAACATAACAGAACACAAACGTGTAATTAAGGAGAACAATTTCTGCACCTTATCCTTAGACAGATTTTTACTCACTTAATTTGTTGTTGCAGTTGTTCGAATACAGTATTCAAACACAGCTCAGTCTCCAGCTTGCTGAAAAGCTTTTGGCCAGTGTTTGAGCAGCTGCTGAAGCCATGCACTTTCTGCTCTTACAACTGCCTGATGCTCCTAGAAACACAAGCAGGTTCTTGCAGCATGAAGAGCAAATGGCCTTATATTCACAAATTATCCCTCCTTAGAGATGAATGATTTCTTTCTATGATATAAAGCTCTTTTAAAAGTATTTGTATGGCTCCATTCCCATTTTTTTATATCATTACTTTAACACAGAACATCAACCAAAATCTTCACATTTCTTCACCTAAAAACTACAATCTTAAAAACATTTTACAAAATATCATGAAAACCCCAGCACATGAGGGAAGGATTATGAATTCAGATGAGTCTTAGTTTTCACATGTATATTTGCTTTAAAAGTATCAATACTATGCCCCTCTCCAATCCTCAGTTTCCCTCCACCTTCTGCTCTTTCCCCTGTGGCTCCTTATTTAGAAGAGCATGCATTAATCTGCATGAAAAAAAAATCAGCCCAAACACCAAAAAGAGTAGCCTTTATTCCCTGTGATTTTCTGCAATTTTCCTTTAGATTCAAACCTTTAAATTATATCGGGAAATATGGTGCCACATTCACATGCAAACTATTTTTAGAGAACATGAATAATTACACCAGATGGTTGTTTAATTCTCTTGGCATTATCTCTACTGTACATTTATGTCTTAAAGTAATATTTCCTTACACTTTTCAATATCTGCGGAAGGTCATGGGCAAGTCCCATTTCTTTATTTACATCTGATCCCTTTTATAGACATATTTCAATGCTACAGCTGTTGGGGGGCTGCAGAGATGCTGATCTGCAGACTTCTGAGTAAGCCATTCAGCTCTTAGAGCCAAAGAAGTAGGTTCATAAGAAAACATTACATCTTTGACAGCAGATTGTTGTTAGTGTTTTATATACAAAGGAGCACTACTTATTCTATGATTGCCTCCATTTAATCTTCTGAGATTTGCTAAAATTACCCCTTTCAATTGCCTCTTCATTTTATGCAGCAGTGAAAACAGGAGAGGTGTTTCTTCACATTCTGCGTACCTTGACTGCTTGGTGAGTTGCAGAGGAAATTTCTGCAGTTCAGTCTGGTCGGTTGCTTAGTGAAATTACTGAGGCAATTACTCCCTTCCAAATTCTTAAACATTTGGACCTGTGTAAAAGATTTATTCTTTAGGTGTTATTTCTGAAAGCCACAGATTGTTATGTGTCAAAGTTAATTCAACTGAGGTAGGAAGCTTAAAAGCACGTATTCTCAGGGAGTATCTGGAACTAGACTGGGGAGGATGAAAATTTTGTATGAGGACAACTTTTGAAGTATATTTTGTTCTGCTTGAACAAAAATAAAATCTTTACATGTGAATGGAAATATTTGAAAGTGTCTGGCTTTGGCTCCAATACTCAAGTAGTTCTGTTTAATAAGTGTATTTATAATCCATGATGCTTATAGAGCTGGTTTTAGTCATGGAAGCCATCTGCTCTGCTTAATTCCTAAATTTTTGATCCAACATTTCTCTGGATAAAGCAGAATAAGCCTTTACTTTTGTTCCCATGCATAAGACTAGTGTCCTAGCTGTGGGTTATAGGAACTTTTTGGCTCTAATGAATATGCTGGTATATTTTGATTTTGCTAAAAGGTTCTGATCAGCTCAGGTAAGCCTCAACAAGGGAGGTATGTGAGAAACCAGAGAAATCCTGGTGATCTTTGACTCTTCTGAAATGGGAAGTGTCTGAGTAGTCCAGTGACTGGCTCCTACTTATAAAAAATTGGCTGTGTTCAGCATTAAAAAAAGCACTTGACTGATTTCTCCTTCTATATATGCCTGTTCACCTGCAAGTTATGTGCAAGAAGCAAAAAATTTTGCACTCCATGCAGCAACTGACCTTTTATTATACTCTCCCAGAACACGGTGCCTGGGCTATGAAGAGAAACATCACTAAGGAAAATTTAGGGAGGGAAGGGAAGGGAAGGGAAAAGTTTAAATAGGTTGGTGTTGTTATGAAGTCTCATCTGGTCAGATAATTCATGCATTTGAAATTATAATAATTAATCATTACTATTTTGTCATTTCCTAAATGCTTGTGTGCAAGGACTGCTTTATGTAACAGAAATATGATTAATTATATAGTCTATAGTAGGTGTCAGGAAATTAAAATATGTGATATTTTTCCTGATTGACAATATAACTTGTTCTAGTGAGACGCACGGAACTGAGATGTGTGTGTAACTTTTAACTGGTAACTCAGGACATATGGATGAAAGCATTAGCTCATTTACAGCTTTTATTGCAAAAGAGTACTGAAGCTAGTTTCAAGTTATGCTTGTTTATCTGTATGATTTATTGTCCTCATGGCCTTATCTCTCCACGTTTGTATATGTTTGTCCCTTTCTATATAGATATTGAGCACAGCGGGAGAATAAATGAACACTCTCAAGCAAACTCAGGGAAGGTGCAATCTTCAAGAGACCAGAGCATTCTCTGGACCAAGGCAGTAGTAGGTCCTTCCTTGGTGAACAGAAAAATTTGGGACAAGTCAAGAAAAAGTTCTGAGATGAGTGTTAGATATGTGAATTTAGTACAGAATCACAGAAAGATATGCGGTTGGAAGGGACCTCTGGAGATCATCTAGTCCAACCCCCTGCCAAAGAAGGTCTTCCTAGACAAGGTTGCACAGGAACTTGTCCAGGTTGGTTTTGAATGTCTCCAGGGATGGAGACTCCACCATCTCTCTGGGCAGCCTCTTCCAATGCTCTGCCACCCTCAAAGTAAAGAAGTTCCTCCTCATGTTTAGGTGGAACTTCTTATGCACGAGTTTGTGTCCATTTCCTCTTGTCCTCTCACTGGGCACCACTGAAAAAAGACTGGCCCCATCTCCTCGACACCCACCCTTTAAGTATTTATAGGTATCAATCAGATCCCACCTGAGTCTTCTCTCCTCCAGACTAAAAAGACACAAGCCTTTTCTCAATGAGAGGCTCCAGGCCCCTAATCATCTTTGTGGTCCTCTGCTGCACCCTCTCCAGCAGTTCCCTGTCCTTCATGAACTGGCAGGTCCAGAACTGGACACAATACTACAGATGGGGCCACCCCAAGGCAGAATATAAGGGCAGGGTAACCTCCCCTGACCTGCTAGGCATACTCTTATTGATGCACCACAGGATTCCATCAGCCTTGGCCACAAGGGCCCATTGCTGGCTTATGGTCATTGTGTTGTCTACCAGTACTCCAGGTCTTTTCCTCAGAGCTGCTCTCCAGCAGGTCAGACTCCAACCTGTACCGGTGCAATGGATTATTCCTCCCCAAGTGCAGGACCCTACATTTGCCTTTGTTGAATTTCATCAGGTTCTTCTCTGCCCAACTCTCCAACCTGACCAGGTCTCACTGGAAGGTAGCACACCTTTCTGATGTCAGCCACCCCTTCCAATTTTGTGTCATTGCAAACTTGCTGAGGGTACATTCCATCCCTTCATCCAGGTCATTGACAAAAATATTGGAGAAGACTGGACTGATCCTTGGGCGACCCCACTTGTTATGGATGTCCAACCAGAGTCTGTACCACTGATCATGACCCTCTGAGCTCTGTCTTTCAGCAAGTTTTCAATCCACCTCACTGTCCATTCATCTAATCCACAGTTCCTAAGCTTACTTTATGAGGATGCTGTGGGAGATTATGTCAAAAACCTTGCTGAAATCAAGGTAGACAACATCCACTGCCCTCTTCTCATCTGCCCATCCAGTCATGATATTTTAGAAGGCTATCAGATTAGTTAGACACGATTTCCCCTCAGTGAATCTATGTTGACTACTTCTGGTAGTTTCTTTTCCTCCAGATGCTTTGAGATGACACCCAGAGCAAACCATTCCGTGATTTTTCCAGGGATGGAGGTGAGGCTGACCAGCCTGTAGTTTCCCGGATCCTCCTTCTTGCCCTTTTTGAAGACTGGGATGACCTGTACCTGATCTCCCTTGCAATTTCTGTGCATGTAAGACATGAGTGCAGTTCCTCTAAGTTTGTTATTTTTCTAATCATCCTCCTTCTGCATTGATTCCACTCTAGGTTAGAGTATTAGAAAGAGAAAAGACAAAATGTGGCAACACTCTTCAAGCTGATCAATTCTGAACTGAATAAATATACTGAGCAAGTGTGACATGTTGATGCAAAGGGACCTTATTTTTGGCATATGGAAAAGAGAAATGAAGGACTCAGCCACAAATGTTGATGTGCAACACAGCAAACAAACTGCTACTAAAAAATTATACCTGTCGCTTAAATGATAAATTCTTACCATCACTCAAAGCTAACAGAAATTCCACATCTTTGTCATTACAATTCCCACATATATGGCTTTTTTTTTATAATCTTATCTAAAGAGAAGCTGTCATTTTAAACAGAAACATGACATATCCAGTTAGATTATCTAATTAAGTTTGTAACTGCAGTATAAACTGCATTGTAGAAGTGACAAATACAGCTAAAATCCAGAGTTGTTTGATGTTTAGAGCTCTAAGGTTCACTTCACAAGGTTGTTTTAGCTCGCTGAGAGGTGGCAAAATCCTCTGTGCTGTACAGTTTGGTCTGAACTCTTGGATCAGATGTGAATATCCTGTACATAGAAACCACTATTGGAACGGTAATAACCTTTTTTTTTTGGTTTTTTTTTGGTTTTCATAAAAATTATGAACTGTCAACAAACAGCAAACTTGACTTTTAAATCTTTTTCAGCAACCCTTAGAAGAATTATCAGGCGTCAGCTAAGCAAAGCATCAGTGCTGATGTCTTAAACAACAGAAGAGTAATGAAGAATAATTCACAGGCTTCCTTTTTTGTGTGTGTGTGTGGACGTAACAGGGCTTTTTTTTTTCCTTTTTTGCTTTTTTTTTTTTCACTAACAAAACAGAGTTTACCAAATGAAATTTGAAGGGGATGGAAAAATTATTACCAGAGCTATATCAGCTCAGTTTTACTGGCAATTGTACTCATCACTGCATTCCAGAAGAACATCTCTCTCCACTTGAGTTTGACCAGGAATATATTATGAAGACACATTTGGCAACAACACTGAAAGAATAAGTCTTTTAGCCTCTTCTTACATTGGGGAACTCTAGGTATGTAGTGTATTAAATGTTTGTGTTCTTCTTTTAATAGTGCTGCTATTAAAGTAGAAATATTTCAGCCAACGTGTTCTGTGTTTGCTGTCCACTACCTTGAGACTCTTCATCTGGAGGCAGAATCCTCTAATGACAGATCTCTGTCTTCACTTATGGAGGAGTCATTCCTCTTCCTCCTCTATGTTGTTTTGACTATTACATCAGCTCCAATCAACATTCCTGTTTGTCATAACATTCAAGAAGCTCAGATGCAGAACTTTCCTACCTGCAAAGCACTATGTTGTGCACACTGAGCCTACTTTCTGCTTAATGATGGAGAACTAGCTCCAAATAAATTGGGAAGTGGCTGTACGGTAGCTTAATGCTGAAGGTTGAAAGTGCTGTAAATGTGTCATAGCACAGCAATATTATTGCCTAACAGTAAACAACAGAGCTTAAAAGACACTATAATTTTCTTTTCATAAAGCTCCTTTAATCATAGTTTTATTGTACCTTCAGCATTTATTAAGGCACTAATGCAATTATTAATAATTTAAGCATGACTTTATAGTCAAAGCTGTAATACCAGGTGTATTACCACCAGTCACCTAGTTCAAAGAGAGTCTGCATCTCCCACAGTAGGAGGATAGATGTGCACTATCCCTAAAATGTCAAAGTTAGTAAAGTAGGAAGTGATTTCTTATAGATAGGGCCAAATTCAACTCTCCATCTTGCTCCAGAGAACTTAGGAGAAGCTCCAGATATCTCTATCAGATTGGAAATTGGACCAAATGGTACTGTGGGCAGGTGTCACTATCTTTTTTTAAAGGGATTTATTCAGCTTTCCTAAAATTCATTTGAACAAAATCTGTCAATCTGCCTTGTAGGTAGTGTCTGACAATTTGATGGATGGATCACATTTGCTGATATTAGTGGAAAAGGAGAACACCTCTTTCCACAGAAAAAGGCCATCAGATTTGTGTG
Source organism: Jacana jacana (assembly GCA_013400555.1). Taxonomy (NCBI): domain Eukaryota; kingdom Metazoa; phylum Chordata; class Aves; order Charadriiformes; family Jacanidae; genus Jacana; species Jacana jacana. The sequence continues at coordinate 8,679 of VZTM01009300.1, read as the reverse complement.
GAAAGAACTTTCTTCCTTTGTCAAGGCAATTGAAAGACTACTATGATAATAACGATACATAACGCTAGACCAGAGACAAGAGATTAAATAGTTCATCCTTGACATTCCTAGGCCCACCCTGAAAGTAGTGCAGCTTTCTGCATGAGAGGGACTGATGTTTTCATTTCAGTACTGATTAGACAGGGGTCTGCACTGCAAACAAACCAGTCATACAAACATACTGCTGGGAGTGCCAACACAAAGTGGGAGAAGTGAACTGGCAGAAGCAGGTCAGAAACAACTATTCTCCCAACTCTTTCCTTGTTTGAGCTGCAGGATACTGCGGGAATTCTGCATCATTCTCACATTTTCTCATCACACTGGAACACCAAAAATGTTGCAATAAGGGACTACATTACTAAGTTCCACTGATTCCAGTACTAACCAGTACAACAGGGAACCTCCACAAACCCAGTTATGGAATAAAGTAGCAAAATCCCTTTCCTGGCAGATACAAGTGTATTCTTTCTGGGACATCTTTCTCCATAATTGGAAATACATGACCTGGCATAAAGACTCCTAATTTATTTATTTTATTTTTTTTTTTACTAGTTTGGCCCTTACACAGAAACCTGCTTTTTAGAGGAATATACAACATTCTAAAATTGTAACACAGGACTTTCTAACTTTATCAAGGATTAAAAAGAATAAGTTATTTATACAAGGCTTAATCTGTGTGCCTGTTTTCTTGTGCAAGCAGTCCTAAAGTCAGCAAGGATCCAGCAATGAGCAACCCAACAAACGTGCAGACAGGTTCCAGTAGGAGAACTTTTTAAATTGCAAGACTACCTCAGACTATTGCCAGCATTTCTCCAAATCTCAGCAGTTCACCTCCAAAGGTCATCCAGGTCACCTCCAAAGGTCATCTAGGCCAAACACACTATAACCTCAGCTGACTTTGTTTTCTATAACATCACATCTAGTCTCTGTCAAAGCCTGATAGAGAGGCATATTCGTTGTCCTCATTTATGGGCTTGCATGATGAACATGCAGATTTCTGAAAAAAAAATCAGGTGTTTAAATCTGTAATGAGAAGATGCAATCTGGAAAGATCCATTTGTCTGCCAGGATACACTGTACTGCATCTGTAAGTAGGCAGATTTACAGTCAAAACCACATTCAGACTGGTGCAGCCTTACTGGTAGAGTGGAGCATTTCAAAGGCAACTTTAAATGGAATGAAGAAAAGGAATTTCTGTGAAACAAAACTATATTCCTGTAGGAAACAGGAGTTAAGAAATGAGCAGTTGCCTTAATTAAGTCAGGCATCAGGACTGGAGATTCTAGAAAGTTTTGAGGGAGAATATGCACTTACTGGTGTAATTCTAGCTAAGAAAGAAAATGCAAAATCAACACAGTTATTTCAGTCTGTATTTACTTCAGAGAGGGGAAGCCAAGGACAATATATGTCAGTGATTGGGGTTCACTTAGAGAAAACACGCCAGAAGATAGTTTAATGTGACTGTCACTAACCAGCAAATCCCAGGAAGCAAAGCTGATGCCTTTATGTCATGATCATGTTGTATGGTTTATCTGTACCTGTTTCTGAATATAGTTAGGAATTCATTAAATAATTCTGTTTTATCTTTTTCATCTTATGATTTAAGTGTCATTGAATTATATCAGAGAGGATGCAAATTCCCTCTGTACATGGTGATGAAGTCTGACCCTGAAGGTTTGGCATTTGCCTAGTAACTTTCAATGCCTATCAGCCACAGGTGCCAGTCTCAGGAAGGCATCTTCCTGACAGTTCAGCACTGCAGGACAGTGAGGAAAGAAGCTGAACCTGAGATGTTATTGAGTGCACCATGGTGAGAACAAGGGAAGAGGACTGTCATAATGGTCCAGAAGCTGAGGCATGCTATGTGTCACCAGCATCTCCTCCTGAGGCTCCTCTGGAATCCTAGTGCTATGTTGAAAGATCTTCCCACTTGACACAGATTCTTCCCCCAGTGACACAGCAATACTATTTGCACAGCTTTCTTGGCAAAGTTCAAGTAGCTGAAGACAATGGAATTTTAAGAAATACAACCTAAATATATATACACAGTTACAGAGGAATCTATTAGAAAATTAAGTACATTGAATGGCAAATTCATGGCAAATCAGACTGGAGGGGGTGAAATGAATAATGCCCCTCTAGTCTTCTCCCCTCCCAGGCTTTATCTCCCCACCAAGTGACTAAATGGGAAATAAATAAGTTCACATATACTCATCTTAGACACTGTCACATCAAGTAAAGCAAAATTGTCACTGAGTCTAACACACTACATTGTAAACTGAGTCTGTTCAGATGTTGCTATATATCCTGGCCAAAATGGCACAGTAATCCTTACAGCCATCAAAGGTTCATCGGACACAAATACCCTATAACATGTCATTAGTGCTGAGATTGCATTTAAGCCACAAAGAAATTACTTTGAACTTCCCAGATTGACCACTGCCAAGAATTCATCCATGTTTTATGAAAGAGGTAGCCCTGTGTGTTACATTATGTGATTAAAGGCTCATCTCCACAAACACTAAGACTGAGAGAGGCTTGATGGCAAGTGAGGGAATCCCAATAACCTCATCAGAGAAATGAGCCTCTGCACTGTCTCCTCCCAAGGCTACCAAAGGACAGTTATTGATGCTCTGGGGATCACACCCATCACTATTAGTCAATGGGAGAGGCTTTCTGGATCACCTCACAGGCTGACGGAGGTTACTGCCTGCCAAGTTCTGGGGTCATTGTGGGACACTGGGGAAGATCGTCTCAGGATTATACAATACTTTAATATGAGATGTTTAAAGGGGGAATCAAAGGCAGAGAAACAGAGAGATCAGCATGCTTTGCAGAGGAACAAGCATGGAAACATAGGAATAAAGATAAAATTTAAAGGGGCCAGCTATATGTTAGTTTGTTAATACACCTGTCTGGCCACGCACTGTGCTTGATGACTGCAGTCTGTCCTGCATTCTCATCAAAATCTATTTCTAATTATTTTTATGAGTGAGGCATCTTCTGTGTGCACAAGTGTGGGAGGGATCTATGAGTGTCCTCATGTGGAGTCAGACACCAGGTCAGAGGTCTCATGTGTCTGTGGTGAAGCAACTGGAGAGAGCAGAGTGTGTGCATCTTATGCGGATGTGTATGTTTGCATGTGACCTCCAGCAAACATGTAGCTCGATGAGCTGGTGGATGGGGTAAGTGGTTTGGTATCCTTGTTTTAGAGTGGTCACAAGTCTGGACCAAATAGCAGAGAGATGAGTAGTTGAGAGTTGGCTAGTGGAGGGAGCAAGGGGGATTCAGTTACTGGAGAGATCAAGGGGCAGACCAAGGCGGAAAGCTACTGGTGAGTACCTAAGAATGAGCATCTTCTGGGGAAACCCATCGATATGCATGAGGCAACTGGGAGACTATGGACTTCAGGAGCCAGATAATGGGTAGGTCACCTAAGGACACTTACTGGAGGGATCTATAGTGCTTATGTGTGGTGGTGAGGGCTCTAGTTGTTGTGGGTATGCAAAACATGGATGACTTCCTGGTCAGTTCGGGAAGTTCAAATTAATTTCTTCGTGGCTTAAATTCAGTCTTAGCACTAATTTTATGTTATTTCTGTATCAATAACTACTGTTGGGTTGTAGACTTCAGGACCTCTTGTGTCCAGGTGCCAACAACTAGGGAAACTTGGGATCCAGGGACAGCCACTGTACAGAATATATGTCTAAAGCCTGCTACTGCAGGGGTCCACATTGTGTATGTCTACATGCATAGATATGTATTTATATTTATAATTTCCACTAATCGTGATCAGCTGGGGGAAAGGTGAGGCCATTGGTACTGTTTGTGCTTGTGTGAATGCAGAGTTTTCTGCCCATGTTGACCTGTGTGGCTGGTCATCTCTGTATGTATGTGTAGTGCATGTAAGTATGCATGTGTGTGTACATGTACATGCTCAGCCTCACTGTGGCTGGACACAGGCACAGGGAGCCACGGCAACCTCACCACTGTTGGGCTCCTGGAACTGGCAAGTCTTAATGTCTGTAGCTGACAAGCAAGTAAAAAGAGCTTTGCTGCTAATAAGTTCAGTGCCTCTGAGACCATCATAGATTCTTCAAGTGGGTAGTGGCCAAGTTTGACAAAAATAGGTCTGCAATAAAATGAAAATCAAAATAAAAGAAAGAGTGATATATTCCACTATTGCACTGAGAACGAATATATAAATTCACGTGTCTCCCTAATGAATGTTAAATTGACACATGAGATGAAGAGCAATACATTTTCTACTAAGGAACAAAGCCTGCACTATCAGCAAATAGGTATTTTTCTGCTAGGTTATATGGTGTCTGAGCACAGTACAGCGCCCTATGATGAACTCCTGTAGCACTGAATGTTTTGGAGAAAAAAAGAAGGACTAGAAATGGAAGTTGAGGTTTACTGTTTTGCAACTACAATGTTGGGGGTTCTGTGCCAATTATGTGCATTATCACCAACGTTGTGGAATTTCAATGGGTAATCATGTGTCCTTGTTACTCTCTGTGCCAAAATAATAAATGAAAGAGTGGAAAACAGCACCAAATTAATGTATTCTTATGACAAAATAGTGATGAGAACTGAAAGTCATTCACAAGACAAGCAAAAATCTGTTTTGTTCTGATGCTTTATAAGGAGCATTCACAAAAACAGATGAAATAGTTTGAACTGAAATATCAGAAAGAGAGGAGATGCTTCTCTTCATAAAGCAAGCACTCCATTGATCCCTTGAAATTACATATCACAAAAGGAAAAGCTTGCAGCCTTGGAGAAAACAACTCTTATTTAAATGGCTACACAAGTGAAACCAAGTCCTTCAAAGCCTTTGTCTCTGTTATAAAGTTCTGTTGGCACAGCTTTGTCAGTTCATAATGAGTCAGACATCCCAATGCAGTAATGCCTGTAGAATCTCTGAAAAAAGTCAGTTATGGCAAGCAGAACAAATCCTTCAGCAGTGAGGTTTAGTGGGGGCAGGCTGATTTGGCTCCCATGCATTAAGCCTTCAGCTGAAAATGCTGATAAACTCACATAGCTCAAGTTTTTTTAGCATAGCACAAACATACCTGCTGGATCCCAGGGCAGGGTTTGTCCAAGATAGCTATGGTGGAAATATAGATGTATCACAGAAGTATATCCAGAGGAAATAAGTCACCTTCAACGTCAGTGTAAACATAGAGAAATTAACTCATTTCTTCTTCCAGTCACTGACCCCACTTGCCCTCCCAGAATGCTTCTCGAATCATTAAGAGTATAAATGCTCATCTCTCATTTCTAATGTGCACTGGAAGAGATGCATTAAGCACTGTGTCCTTTTTTACACTTTTTCAGGGATCAAACCGTTAAAGTTTTCACAGGTGGTTGAATCGCATGTTTTCCTCATTTTTTCTGGGCACACAGACTGAAACTCTGGAGTCTGATCTGCACAGGCACAGAGTACACACAGCTGCAACTGAAGTCAATGAAAGCTGTGGTGTGAACACATGAAATGCTCTATAATTCTAAGTTGAAATTCCTTTTTAACACCTTAAAGCCATATATTGAACCACTTCACTGGATTTTTCAGGAGTAAGGAAATGATGAGCCATAGGCAGACACCTGGAGCAAAATCCTTCATGACAAATTGTTGAAATTTGGCAAAATTATATGGAAGTGAAAACCCAGTCTTTGTATGAGTGGGAAGTGTTAAGCACACTTAAGAAAAGGTGACACAGACTCAGTGTGATTTATGATAACTGTTTTCAGAATCCCAATTGTTTGTTATAAAAAACCTTTCCACTATGGCAGAAAAAGTTTAGAATCAACTAACAGAAGCTTATTTTAAATTCAAAATTAATGGCTGAGATGTTTTTCTTCCAAATACTAAAAGCACTTAACAGGTAAGAGAGGCTAATTGACCATCAAATTTACATCAGTTACCAGTATTTTGCAGGTACTCAAGTTTAAAGTCCAGCTCTTTGGGAGCCTTATATTCTCTGCTAATGGAAATTGCATTAATTGAAGAGAGAAGAATATAACCTTTTGTAAGGTAAGAAACAATTAGCAGTATGTTTAAATTATGGAATGGATTTTTTTATTTTCAATTACAATTTATAGTTTCGAGCCTCCTTCAGAAGACTGAAGTCATTCTTTGATGATGTGTCATCTGATCTGGGTAACATCACTGTGCAAGCTGAGTAGAGCGATTGGGAAAAGTTCCCTATGCATGCTGTAAGATTTTAAAATAATGGAATATATTTTGAAAATATGTTGTCATTTCAGCGTTGTGAGCTGTGGCTAAAAGAGAATGGATTCTGCTAGAACATCACTTTGGGGGAGTGAACAAAATGAACTCTTGTAGGACTGGTTGCGCAAGTGCTTTTCCTTCAGTTTACACAGTTACTTTCCAGTCTGTGGAGAATTAATTACTATGGAAGTATGGAACAAAGAAGTATGGAGTCCAAAGATCTGAACTTCACAATCCAAAGTCCCAGTCTAAGCTTCCTTGAGGTTTTAACTGTAATTAAAGCTCTATTTCCATATGAAATGGGAAGGTGCTTAGATTTCATGGAATAAACTCACAAAGTAGGCACTGCTTGATATATAATGTCTGTTCTTATAGCTATTTTGCTCTCTAATAAATTGAGTGGCAGGTATTTGTAAAATAATGCTGAAGACAGTGGACAGGAAAGAAATGTCAAAGGAAAAATAGACTAACTAGTTCAAAATGAAATTAGTACCAGTGGAACAAACTGGAGGTACCTGCAGTGCAGTATATATACCCTCCTGAAAGGAGTCTTTCATATACCTGTGTCCAAAAGGAATTGAAACCTAAAAGAAGATGCCTGTTTGGGCACTTTTTAAACCCAAAGATTCAAGGCTAAATTGGACAGACAGGTTCCTCCAAGACATACCATTTAGTTGTACGCAAGCATGAAACTTTTATGCGATGTGTAAGTAAAATTGTTTGGAAGCACATCTTTTGCATAGGAATAATGCTGTGTTGCTACTTAGAGAGGCATTAACTTTGATCAGATTGCACTGTAAAGAATGCCAGAGAATCATTTATTTCAAGTTGCTTTCGGAGAGAGCAAAGTGACTTTGTCGATAAATGAAAAGCTATTTGCTACTCTTTCTTCTTAAATTTGGTCAAATTTCATGTCAGTAAAGGTCATGTAATCATATAATCAATGTAGCAAATTCAGGAGAGAAGAGGAATTACATTGGGAAGGGAAGAAAATAGCTTTCATTTGTTTACATAGTCACTCTACTGACATGAAAAATTGAATAGCAGTTTCCTGGATTTGGAAAATTGTTAAACTGGTCTCAAAAAATATCTTATTAAAAAAGAAAAAGAGGTTTGGTGTAGTCTGAAGGTTTCTTAAAGGGAAAAAGAGTATCACCAATTACCTGATCTTTTGGTGAAAATGTTTAAGCAAATATTCAAGCATATTGGAGTATCAGTGGAAAAGACAGACAAAATAATTAAAAGCTTTTTCTTTTGCTTCTTTCCTATTTTTTTAGGACAGCTTTACTTAAAATGGAGTAAAGTTCAGTAGTGCTTAAGGCATCCACGAGAAGAAGAAAAGTGATGCACAGTGCACTTTTTGGCAACTCTAAATTATAGGATGCTCTTCAGTTGATACAGTAGTAAAAACATTGTCCTTTGAATGGAACCTAAAGTTATTGAGATCTTGATTTAATTTTACTAGGTGTTCACTTATTTTCTCTGACAAGTAATAGTGGAACACCAGTTGGTGTATCTACCAAAGCCTGATTAGTAACACTGGCAGCAGAGAGGTGCAGCCTCTTCCTCAGGTAGAGGTTGATCTCTATGTGCAGCACAGATTTCTAATTGTTTTTGCAAAGAAGTAATATCTGCAACTCTGGAGCCTTTGACCACTGTTTAGGGTATGGGTGGAGGAAGAATGAGCCCTGTAATCCTGTAGTCATAGCTAATGGGAAGGAAAAGGGACTAAAAAAAACAGAAAAGAAGAATCCATTAATTCCTCCTTCCCCAAACTCTGTGGAGTGGAGCCACAAAGATCATCTTTATAACCAGCACATTCTTGCAAAAGAACTCATTGGGTATAGGCCAGCTGCTTGAAAGCTTCTCAGCAGTGAGGTAGTGCATGACACTGGGTTACCTGCTCTGTTCTAGACGTGCATCATCTTTCTGCCCCCAAAAACACTGGTCTGGTTCATGGTTTAGGTGTTCATACATACTCATTCCATGTCTGGGATTAAGAGTAGAGACATGAGTCCATCGCCTTTCCTTGTCATCCTCTGTCACAGAGAGCATCATAAGAATGCTGAGCAGAAACAGCACACACAGTGTGAGGGTGCCCTGTAAGATGGGATGCAGAGCAGGTACCAAACTTCTCCCTCTTCATTTTTTTTTTCCATCTGGACCAGAGCAATCTTACTTCTTCTTTTGGCAGGAGATCTGTAAGATCTCTTGAGGCAGCATTGGGTGCTGAACTTCTTGAAAAGCCCAAGAAGTCTCCCTCTAGTTCTTGCCTCCTCAGCCACACACACACATACACACCCCTTCCTCCCTAGTACAGACCACATCATCCATCCAGGTTCTACAGATATGAAGTCACGCTGGGATACAGCAGCTTGTGGGAATCACAGAATTGTCAGAGT
>VZTM01009294.1:1543-16101 GCA_013400555.1 Jacana jacana | reverse complement strand
GTTAAACAAACTTGTCTACTGCAAGAGTGGAACTTCCAATAAGGTGCTCCATGTGATCAAGAGCTTTTAGAACCTCAAGTTGGATAAAATCAAATATGCAAGCAAAACAAATCTTTCAGTGGAAGATGTCATGTCATGCAGAGAGGTGCAATATCTATGTGAAGAAAGGGAGTGAAATAAAAAGAATTTAGGAANTTTTTATATTCTTTAGTATTAAATCTTCATCTAAGAGTTTTACCAAAAGCATTTTGGTAGAGTCTGCCTTTCTTGACCTAGTGAAAGTGTCATAAAAAACAGTTTGCATACAGAAATCCAAGATCTGTGTTGGAAGGGCAAAAAAAATGTATACTTGACTTTTAGTGAATAACACAAAAATAGTAACAGGTTTTGACAGTGAAAATACTGGACTTTCCAAGGATAAAAAGAGAGAACATTTATTTTCTTTAATAGGACAAATGAAAGCATAGCTTTCACAGTCTACTTTTTGACAAATTGACTCTTAAATTGTGAAAAATGGCTTTGCCAAAATTTTCACAAGTATTCCCTAAGAAGATTTTCTCAAAAATTGCATTTAATGGGATAACTCGTGCTAATTAATGAAAATCAAGTATATGCACAAGTTCTTGACAGATGTGAGCTTGAGTGCTTTGCCCAAAGCAAAACAAGAAGCATTAGATGATATTTTAGTCAGATCAAAGACTCTTGGGTCCCAAGAGAGAAAACCACAAAACCATCCTTCCTTTGTGGTCGCCCAAATTCTTTATTCTGTGTTCACAGGTAAGACCTACTGTATGGTATTTCCATCAAGAAGCTGTAACACTTATTACAGAAGGAGACATCAAAAAGTAAAACTCTTAAAGAAATATTTTGTTCAAAATTCCTTATATATCACCCGTATGTTTTCTTTCATGAATTAAATGCTATTTAGTTTTTTAAATAGGAGTGAATGACAAATTCAATCTATTCCCGTCCCTTAAAAAAATAATATTTTGTGTAATTCAGACCAAAAAAAATATCACACTGCAAGTTTGACACTCTAATTAGCTGCTTATATCACCATTTCTCATTCTGAACAATTCTTTCATTACTGGGCTCAATACAAAAGCATCACCAACAGAAAAGGTCTTTTTGTAATGCTTACATCATTGATATATAAATTTTATTTTGGTTAGGGCTGTGGGATATTTAACAGAGTATGGTATCAGTTTATGTTTATTCTTTACCGAAGGAAAGATATTCCACAGATCTGATTAATTTCTATTTATAAATAGAAAATTGTAAATTTTAAAATTTCTATTACAAAGAATAGATAGAGTCCTACATGACTCTGTCCAGCAGCAGGACAAGTGCCTATTTCTGTAGGACTTCTGGCAGTAATCATGACTGGCATTCAGAGAACAAATTGTAGGATGAAATAGACAACAGAAATGCAAAGCTTATTTGCTCATTTTAAGCTACAGGGAACAAAGTGCTTTGATGCGAACGGAAGGAATGTACTTTAAAATATCATTGCTCTATCTCAGTCATTACAAGGGCCATACAGCTCACACAACACATGCCTTATTGCAAGCCAGCTGTGTTCTCTTATCATCTCACAGGTGGTAACAGCCCATTCTCTAAGGAGATGCTGTTGTCAGTGTTGATGGTTGCAAAACACTCCAGAGCAATTTCCTTTATCAAAGCATGATGTCAGATGACCTTCACTTCTGTGCACAAAATGATCAAAATCTGATAAAATGGCATTCTCCCCTGAAGTGACTCAGAAGTCTTTGTCACTGTTTTTCTCACCAAGATTTTTACAGTGGTTTAGCTTTTTCTCTGTACTGAAAGAAGTTCAAGGTTCTTGCTCCCTGGGAAGACCAAGTCTTGGGCTTCAATGGATTGACAATCTGATAAAAATTCTTCCTGAATTTTAAGAGCACTTTAATTCAACTGTACAAGTTCATAATACTTTTAGTGAAGAATATGATCACAAGTTTCCACCTCACTGTAACTCAAGCTTTCACATCTACATGGAGCTCCTTAAAATAATACTCATCCCCAAAGTGACAATACATTTGTAATACTGCACACAGTTGTCATGAGAAAAAGCATGCACATTTGTGTTTTGTACAGTCAGGACAGCCACAGGAGGCCACAGGTTCCCATGCATGGTCAGTAGCCCATGAGTGTGTCCAGGCTGTGGGGTGCCCTTCTTTGCCTGGGAGGATGTTGGTCTTTAGCAGAAATCTTTCTTAGGTTTCCTCTACATAGGAAACTATTCTGCAAAAAAATACTCTTACATTTGTAAAGATATGTTCTGTCTGCTTTCTCATTTCATCTGTATACTGCAAACGCAGATGTGCAGCCTTCCAGGTGGAAAGCAGGAGGGTGTCACCAGGACTTTGTGTGCTTGACTCTGAAGGAAGCTGTGTTTTGAGAGCTAGTCCAGCTTGGCTTTGTCAAGTACCAATAACATAACAAAGGCTGACCTTGTGGCTATGAAAACTAAGTAGGGCAGGATAAGGTGGCTAGCACATATTAAATTCAATATAGTGGCCAGGGGCTGGGTAAGTAAACAAGATTTATTTAAGCTCTTTATACAATACAATCACTGCCAATAATCTTCATTACCATTAGATCTAATTAGTACACTCAGATCTAATTAGTACACAGAGAGTATCTAACTGCATAGAAGTACACTCAAGGATAATGGGAATTTGTTCTTGATTTAAAAACCAACACATTTAGACTTAAGACCCAAGATAAAGTATTGGATCAATTGCATTCCAGCCTAAAGGGATGGAGGATGGAGGACATGAACGGAGGCTGGGTTTACAGACACAGTGTTAGGCTCTTCCTTGCTCTAAACTTTTCTTGATAATTCAATTCTGTGCAAAATGAGGGGAAATGTTCTTATGTTTGTGTCACCGCTTTGCAGTGGCAGAAATAGCTTCAGGGCACAGAGTAATAAGTAAAGCTGTTTGCAAGGAAAATAGTCTCTTTCCTTTCTGAGGATGTTAGCCAGATTTGTCTGCAACCAGCTATCCCTGGCTCAAAGGAAATTTGAAACTCGGGTTCTGCTTTAGGTCTGAACAAGAACAAAGTTTTAGAAATTTCTTGTGATCTGGAAGTGTTAGAATACAAACTACTCCAGAAAAAACAGCACTCCCCAAGATTTTAGGACCTTCTTTTTCAGTTTGTACATTTCCTAAGAAGATAGCAAAAGGGAAAAAGACCCTAGCCTGAAGGCCCTAATTCCCAGTGCTGCTATTTTATTATCATGGATCCCTTTCAATCTTTGTCAGATAACAGCACAGAAGATGGAGACCCTGTACTCCTGGGGATCAGGGTGGAAGACGCAGAGTTCAGGAGTTCAAGAAATGTGCACTGATCTGAAGACAGCCCAAGGAGAGCAACAAGCAGTGATTTTCCAGCAACACTCAGCTCTACCAGTCAGTTTCTGAATAGATCTTACTAGGATCTAGAAAAACTTAATCTCCAGTAGCTTCCTGCTTTTTAAAATCTCCCCATAAGCTCTGTATTCATTCTGGAGTTTACTGCANCAGATCATCTTCTGCCACACTTTTTATTTTTCTATAGGGCATTTCATTTCTATTCACCTTTTCTAGACAGCGGAAACAAACAGGTCAAGAAAATGCATGAAAAGTGATATTTTGCTGAGAATGGATTATTTCCTGAACACCTAACACTAATGTAATCTATTTGTTTTAGTATAGGTCACCTGCAAAACCTTTTTGAAAAGTTTTTCATTTGCACATTCTCAGGAAAATATTTTCTCCATTCTTTTTTCTTTCTACAGAAGGTTTGACTCATAACCTTGCAAGTATTTTAATTTTATTTCTTCAGGGCCAGGTGAAAAATATTTCTAATAAATGCATTAATCAGGAAAAAAAAAAAAATTAAAACATCTACTTCTATGATCAGTGTGACTTTTTTCTGAGTATTTTTAGCACAGCTACAGTCATGTCAATCCAGTTCTGTAAAAGTCAGTGTTCACAAACATCCTTCTCAAGAGTAAAGCAAGGCAGACATCCAAGCCCATTGTCTGTGGACATGGGAACAAGAAAAAAAGAAAAAGTCTTTTCTATCAATGTTCAGGATTTAGGTATAATGGGTTTTGAAAGATGCACTCCTACTCCACCCCTACTGCAGTGAACTAAAAAGCAAATCTAACAAGAGGTCAAAATGAAGTTTTACTTTACTTGGCAGTACTTTCACATGGAGTTTGAAGTTAAGCAGGTGCTTACAGTGGTCAGTCAAGGCCAGGACAGCACTGTCCAGCACTTAGCACACTATAACCTGCATTAAATAGCAATGGCATTTTGATCTAAGTGACTGCATCCTCATTACAGTAGGACTGGCAATTTCTAATTGAGCCTTTATGGCCTTACAACACAGGATAGTCTAGGCCTATTTCACTGCTGCAAGAAAACAATTATAGAAAAAAAAAAACATTCACCATGGTGATGGTGTTCCAAGGGAAAAGGCTACAGAGCCAATATAGCACTGGCATCTTATGGTATTAAAGGAATCTATCAGGTTCAGTTTTTCAGGCAGGTGGCACCAATTTGGAACAGCAGTATGGAAATAAATATGCTTTTCTGCCTCCAGCTTAATAGATGTTGTAGGGTAAGGAAACAAATATCTCATTATCACAGCCTGAGCTAGACTCTCTCCTTCCTCATTCTTTACACAGCAAAAAACCTGACATTTAGAAATCTGGAAAGAATTATTTTCACCTTTCAACTTTCCTTCTCTGTTCCCTAAACAGATTAAATAGCTGCAGCAATCACTGAATTGCAGTCACCACAGCTCAGACAAATACAGCAGAGAAACACACAGCCACCATGGCTAAGACGCAGCAACAGGGTGAAGACATATGCCAATGGGCTAAGAGATTTTTAAAGGGGAGGCAGTGGCACAAGGCTTCCTTTGGATAGTGCCTCACACACAGCCCCTTTCTGCACCAGGAAACCAACAACCGGGTGCACCAGTGCCAGGGAGACCCCAGTACTCAAGAGGCTGGCATTAGGGCTGAGAGTCCCTGTTGGGCAGCAGTCCTGCCTGCTTATACACTCACCCAGCACAGCACTAGGCAGGGACATTCCCACAGTGTTGGCTGTAAGGAGCAGATAGAGAAGGAACCATACTCTCCAGAGGATGGTGCCTGAAGAAAGGAAGGCTGGTTGTATTATGTTTTGCCAGGACTGCTCCTCTCAGCATGGGAGACAGCATACAAACAGGGATGAAAATCTTCGTGGTACTAGTAATGCAATACTTGGGACAGGGGAAATTCTTGTGACAAATGCATTTGGCCCTTTTCATGAAAAACTATGTGCACAAAAAGGAACCCTGTAAGAACAAGCTGTTGACAGGACACAGCTGAGATCATGGGAGACAGATTTTCTTCTAACTTTGCACACATGCTCCTCAGCAGAGAATTTTGCATGGTTTAAGGTTTAAGTGCTTAGGCATCTGCACTTGCAGGATTTCAGTTTAAGTCTTCATTTTACACAGCCAGAGAAGAGGAATATAGGCTGGTTATTGTTTTTGAAGAATACAATGAAGAAAATATTTCAGCCCATTGAGGTGACACTTCAAAAGAGTAATTTCAGCTGCAACTCCCTCATAAATGATTAAATAAATATTTGAAGAGGTGTCTTAACTACTAGGACTGGCCTTCAGAAACCGGGGATCCAGAGACCACGGTGAAAGTGTGGAGCAAAAGACACACCTCTGATGGAAGAAGATCAAGTTATAGAATATTTAAGTGAATTGGACATACATAAGATCATAGTCTCCAATGGGTATGCCCTCTAGTACTGGAGGAATTGCTTTGATGTCATTGTGAGGCCATGCTTGATAATCTTTGATTGATCATGGCAACGGGGAGAAGTACGGGAGGACTAGAGGAAAGCAAATGGCACTCCTATCTTCAAAAAGGGCAACAAAGAGGACCCTGGGAAGAGAGTCGGTCTCACCTCACACCCTGAAAAGGTGATGAAGCAGCTAATCCTGGACACCATTTCCAGGCACACAATGGACAAGAAGGTGATCAGTAGCAGTCAACTACAAATAGCGCCACAAAGAAGAAGCCACACTCATCCAAGCTGACAGCCTTCCACAATGAAGTAGCTGGCTCGATAGAGGAATGGAAAGCAGTGGATGCTGTCTACCTAGACTTCAGTAAAGCTTTTGACTGTGTGTGCCACAAGATCCTTGTGGACAGGTTGTTGAAGTATGGGCTATATAAGCATAATTACTTTTTGAGTCTGTAACGCAACACATACATTCCAGGCATGGTGGTATAGGACTGAACCCGACCTGCTGAACCAAAGGACAAGTTAGCAGAAAGTTCTCTACCAGATTTGGTGCACATCATCAGGCTAATGACATCCTCCTTCAAAGATATGAAACATCTTCTTCCAGCTACAGGGAAATCAGGAAAGCCAGGCTAAAGTAAGGAAGGGGAGGGGTATGTGGCAGGTCATGAGGACCTCTGTACAGACCTTTCCCTCTGCTACTGCAGCTCTGTGTGATTCCTGGTGATTCACCATACCCCTGCATTGTGTCCTCATCCTCCCCCCACAACAAACACTGCCTGCCGCGTCTTTGGGTTCAGAGTAGCTCACTCACAGCTCCAAAACACAACTGAGTGTGTAAATGCTGTCATAACATAAAAGTTGGTAAGTAGGAGTGTAACGATAGAAGAAGAAAAAAGAAGAGAACAAATAAAATGAAAAAAAGGCAAAAGGGTCAATGGCTTGCTCTACCAGCAAAACAAGCAGGAATGTATAAACATGCTGTAAGAGATGGATAAGAATTTTGCTTCAGCCATAATGGATTTACCTGTGCATATAGAAACTAAGTTTCTATAAACTCCGAATAACACAGAGCCATCCTTTGTAAAAGGGATCTTGTATGAATTGCCTATGTAAGCAGTTTATTACAAAAAAAATGTGCAAAGGAGGTCATTAGAAGAAGACGACTCAATCAGAACACTGTAAACATGATATAAGCTTAGTAGGTGGATGGGAAGATTGTAGATCCCTGAGTACCTGCCTGACCAACAGGAAAAAGGGACAGAGAAATCAGGGAATCAGGAAAAGATATAGTTTCTCTAAGTGCCAAGAGCAGAGCGTTCCTCCTCTTCAGGGGTGGGGGGGCACCCAGCTCAGCTAACTGTATATTTTTAATAAACTTTGTGTATCTTTGTTTCAAAGACTTCATCCTCTTTTCACATTCTTCTAGTGAGCTGGCATTTCTCACAATGCAAAAATTTAAAACTGACACGATACTAGAGATCCTAGTCTAAAACAAACATATCCAGAAGTACTTTCTTTGTGTTTTAAATACATGCGAAGTAAATATTATTTCTCAAACCATCCAGCATGTTCATTGAGAATTTTGTTTTCTTTCATAGAATCATAGAATCATTTAGGTTGGAAGAGACCCCTGGGATCATCAAGTCCAACCATCAGCCCTACTCTACAAGTTCTCCCCTTTATAAATGAAGGCAAGTCTAGTTGAGGTTGCATTCCTTGGAGGCTGAGGCAGGTGGGTTTGTACTAGCTGTAGGAAAACAGGGAGGCCCAGCACAAACAGCTCTGTCCTCACATATCTCTCCCCTCTGTGCTTGGTCTGCTGGCCAGGTCAGAGTCTAATCTTTGTAGGGCAAAACCAACTTGCCTTTCTATGAACTTGTTAGTTTAATACTGTCATACAAGAAACATCCTAAAGCTGAGGAAGGAGGACTTCAGTTACCCTACACTTTTAACCATACAGGCACTCTTCTGCACCTTATAACTGTCTTTGCAAAGTCCGTGGGAGTCATGTGCAAGGAGCAGACTGTAGGGTCACAGCTGGAGAAGTCACTGCTCTTCTGTGATGTTCTCTATGTTGAACTTCCATTACTAAAACACCTTAGACTGACATCTTGTTCCAGAGTCCTGAACCAGATAATTTCCTCTTTTCACATCAGACCACTTAAAATAGTATCATATTTCTCCTGCTGGAAGGCACTTTTCCACATGTACAACCACATTAATACTTAAGCAGCAAAAAAATAGTTCCTTCTGCTCTGCAGAATGCAATTCACTGGTTTCTTCCCCAAGCTACAAGATCTCCAAATGACAACACAATGCAACACTTTCTCACTAGCTATGTTGGCTGGTCTCCCCCATGCCAGACATTCAGTGAAATTTTCAGACATTTCTACACCTTTAAAAGGCCAGGGTACAGTTACTGTCTCTTTTTTTCCCCACTGAATTTGAAACAGACAAGTTGCAGAGATCTTATCCACTGGCTAGATTTTTCAGCTGGTGCTTTTGGACTCTGAAAATCAGAACAATCCGTTCTTCAAGCAGTGCACAGGAGGGGTGACTTCTGTTTGAGTTAGGATGCCACAACCACAAGGTCTGAACCAGGTGAAAGAACAGGAGATGCCTACTTAGCTGCCAGCTTCGAGACAACTGGATTGCCATGGCTAGAAGTCCCAGGTATGAGCCACATAGTCTATACATTGGCATTCTGGTAGTGTTTTTTATAATTAAATAGAAAAAAGGTTGACTTTCTTAGTATTATGCACAACAACATAAGGATTTCCACTAGAAGATGAAGGCCTTTTCTCAGAAAGACACTTTAACACTTTTAGCACGTTAAACGTATCTTTTGTAATGGTACTTTTGATAATGAAGAAAAATGGAGATAGATCTGATTAAATACTCCTTCACTCCCCAAGCAATCAAACGTAATTAGTGATTGTAAAGGAAAGCTTGAGGCTCCAAATCAATTCTGAACTACAGCTTCACAGAGTTGCTGGGGAAAAGAACCTGAAAATCTAGTCTCTCATTGCAAATAAATTTTACACCAGAAACATCTAATGATGTAACTGCTTACACAGGTGTAATGTTGCTGATGAGGTTATAGTATGCTACATCATGCAGCAGTGAATGCCCAGCACTGATTCTGATATTCTGTCATCAAATCACCCTCTCCCTAAGCTCAGAAATATGCCTGGCAGACTTCCAGCAGTCTCCAGCTGCCCACATATCCACTGCAAGAGTCATGCATCAAATGGACCTTGGCAACACCCAAAACTTGTCAGCATCCAAGCCCAAGATGAGAGAGATGTGCTTGTTCATTCGGCAGCCATGATTTTCTCAGAGTGGATTCTGCCAGGCTTCTTGAGGTCTGCCTTTGCAGTCACCCTCTGAAAAGCACCAGGAGTCCACACAGTGTGACACAGCAAGACAGCAGCATAGCCTGAGCTTTTCTTTTTGGCTGTGTGATCATGATAACTAGCTGGAACAGCTGCTGTCAATCATTTCTAGCTTGTATAAGAGAAACTCTGGTAGAACTAAACTGAGCTAATCTCTGTTTTTCCTTGCCCTCTCATCTTTTGAACTGTTTCCTAATAGGCTCATTAGCCTAAAAATTCTGGATATTCCCATCATTTTCACAGATGATAATTTTTGGATAAGTTATACTACCTATCCGCAGCATTGGATCACAGACTAATGTTTCTTGTAGAGTACATGTTTATTAAGTATTTAAAAAACTAAAACCTAGAGTTCCACTGGCTTAAAAAGCTTGAAAAGAAAAAAGAAAGAAGGACAAGTTTAAAAATATAAATCCACAGATTGGGCATCTGACCTTCATAAATATCTGAAGTCCATGACAAACCTCCCAGACAGTCATGCACTGTGTAAACTAAAATACTGGGAGCAACCTGGGTGTAAAGTAATTAGGCATATTGATAGGCAGGACTGGGTCCACAGGTGTGTAAATGCTAAGACTCTTGGCTGGTACAAACAGCACAGTCTGAGTGACTTTTCTGCACTTGGTGTCAGAACTTGATTGTTTAAAGACCTCATGTGAGAAGTCTTAATTGATACCTGTGGTAACACCCAGGAAATCCACACCCAGGGAGTTGGATTTATTTTAAAATGAAAAAGCTGATGACATTTAAGGTCATTTAATTCATAGAAACTCCATGTGTAAATTAAGCAATATTAGGCAGACTATACCATCTGGCATATATCCCCAGTCATCATATACTCATTAACCCCATAATTAACTTGTACTGGGAGAAGCAGAAAGAAGGTCAGAGTGTAAGTATGTTAATGTAAAAATAGGGAAAACAACCAGCTAGAGAAGAAACCATAGCCTCATTGCAATCACAATGCAAACTGTAAACCCAAACAGTACCTGTTAGAATATTACTTTCATTTTTAATTTCATATTTTGCTGCATCATCATAGGAGCTCTGGCAATAGTGACTGTAGCAGAGTGTGCTAATGGTGTTACTTTATCAGCAAGCTATTAAGGTGTCATAGTGGCAGAAGGGACATTAAACAAATTGCTTAAAGGCCACATTCTTTAAGCTGCAGTATTAGTGTTATAAAATATTTCTATATAAAAGCTGTATAGTGATACTTCTGCATTGAAGTTATATAAAGACTCCAGGTATTCTCATTCTTTTGGTGGAAAACAATGCATTCTGCAGCTGCAAGTCTTAAAAATAATGGC
This sequence comes from Jacana jacana, assembly GCA_013400555.1. NCBI lineage: Eukaryota > Metazoa > Chordata > Aves > Charadriiformes > Jacanidae > Jacana > Jacana jacana. The sequence goes on along the minus strand of VZTM01009294.1, from coordinate 5,568 downwards.
AGCAACAAAAATTAATTCCGGTTGTTACAGGGCAGCTGAAAAAGGTGCTTTTGGAAGGTTATTTTGTTTGTTTTAATTTCCAGATCCTTATTGCTGAACTAATGTTTTCTTTTTTGACTGCAAAAAATTTAAAAAGGGAGACAGTTATTTGTCCAGTGTAAATCACTGAAGCTCCACTGATTTGTGGAAACCTGGAAACTGCAGCAGAAACAGGATAACTGCATGTTTGTCCTATTTTCACAGTTCTTCCTGGGATTCTCTAGCTGGATATTATTAAGGAGACCAACAGGCCTTCTTAGACATTAGTTTGGACAAACTACAGCCAATTCTATATCTTTTGCAAAACTATGGTGGTTTATACTACATAAGGCCTCTACTCTTATTTTCCTGCTATCCTCACACTAATGTTAGGATCTCAGTGAAATTATATACTTGCTATTTATACTAATCACTGGGGTTTTTTTGTGAAGAGACAATAGGTGTCATAGAAGCTATTGGGATGCAGTGTTGGCGTGAACTTACTTGGGATAATTGTGGGTTTTTTAGTTATGACTAGCAGCTTTTATAAGTTTTCTTTGAAAAATCTTGGGTGGGATTTAAAGCAGAGTAATTTTATCAGGCTGGACAGGAAACCAGCAAACAAATCTCCAAGACAGCTGTGACCTTCTCAAAACTATGTCCTTCCATCTTGAATGGCAATACTGTCTATAACTTAAAAGCCTTGTAACACCTAGCACACTTTCAAATGTGTTTCAGTCTTCAGGCATGCAGTGGCAGTCATGCAAATGCAACAGTCACATCCAAGGACATGTTCTGTAATCTCTTGGTCACTGACTCTGAACAAGGCTTTGTGTCCTCAGAGACAGCTTTAATTGCCAGCTACATTGAACACTGGGACTCTTAGAAAGCTTCAAAAATTTTTGGTTAATTTCTTTTTGTGAGGGCTTCACTTCTGCATTAATTCTGCATAAAGTTGCAGCATTAGCTGCAACAACAGCTTCGTGTTATTATTTGTAAACAGCTGGCATTAAGCATGCTATTTGTACTCACCCTTTGAAACTGAAGCAAACCTCTTTTAAAACTTGTTTTAAACATCCGATGGTTCCTGTAACCCTAATTACAGGTACATTTTATTCCAGCTTTTGGGAGAAGACGTTCACAGGTAGATTCAAAGACTGGCACTACTCGTCATGTGGAGCTTGGTCCTGACAACACTGACCAACCTCTGCCAACAGAGGTGGTCTAGACGTGGGGAAACTCAGGCAGCAGGACTATTCCTGGTGTGCACAGACCCCCCTGGAGACATTTCACACCTCAGGAGCATTCCAAGCAAGACCCACAGCACAATACACAGTAGCCCTTAGCAGAGACAAAGGAAAATACTAGAAGGCCTAACCCCTGAAACAGTTCCTTTCCTTTGGACTGAGAACAAAAGAAAATATAGTAGCATAGAAAAAAACCTAGTGCTCTGGCATTCTTATTTTTGGCTGGGCTCTTGAGCATTGACAGATAAAAAGTTATATGGTTGCAGCTGGGGGAACTAATCCAATGTTGCAACTCTCACGAGTTTTTCCACTATTAATTTCCATGCACAAGCAAGAATATAATAACATCCACAGCAGGATGGACTCAGGGCTGGCTGACATCCTGCTCTCCCTCCTAATGCATATGTCATCCATACGTAGCTCATCCAGGTGACAGGTCAGAGCCTGAGCCCATCTGTTCCCCTGACTCTGAGGATCCCTGGCTGCTATCTCAGGTATACAGAGCTGAACATATGTCCCTTTTCTCTGTCTGTCTGAAGAGTGACTAAGTTTAGTGTGAAATGAGGAAATATCACACTTCCCACGGAGCTGAATGACAGGAGGATCCAGCCCTTTAATTGCACCAGATTGTGATAAGCTTTAAGGCAGCATCTTGGTAATAAATGTTAGAAGTATTGCCAAGACATGGTGCCCATGGACCAGAAATTAGAGAAAACAAGGCATGAAAGAAGTGACAACCGGTAAAGGGATGCCAGGATACCTCTGGTTCAACAAGCATCTCCATTAGTCTGAAACAGAGTTGAACTCACTTTGAAATCAAGTGAGAAACTTCCCTTGGAACTGACGGTGTGGGACAAAACCCACACCCCATCACACAAGGGGATTCCAAGCAGAGAAAGCCTTGAAGGCAATGGGACTTGACCTTCGGTCAGTCTGCAGGAGCAATGAAATAAAAATTAAATCAGAAGGCCTAATTTGGCCATCAGGTCAGCCTACCTGGCCTTGAATTAATGCATGAGTTTAGGATGTCAAGGTGTCAACTTTACAGGAAATTTTTAGCTCTGTAGCGAAATGGTGCTGGCAACTTTTATGAGTGGAATATGACAGCAGTCACTTCTTCACACTCAACTGATTTTATAACTGCATACTCAAGCACCCTTTTCTTCTCTTTTCCCTCATTCCTCTCCTGACCATCTCTTCTGCTAGCCAGTGTACCTGTACAAGAAACCAAAGATGTTGCTTAACTTTGAATACACATGCCAGCAACTCAGCAGTATCTGAAACCAAGAAAACAATCAGAAACAGATATGTAAGGAAAGATTAATTTATTATAAATAAAGCTTCAAATAAGAAAACATACTAATGCCACATTAATTTTATATCTAGAGCGAAAACATGCAGACAAAACTTGCATTTACAGTCAGAGTGCCCTAATAATGCACTCATGGGTTAAGTGAAGAAAGTGGCTGAGTATGAGTTAACTCAGAACTGTTCAATCCCTATGTTAATTATAATCAAACCAAAACAGCACTAAGCACAGCTGGAGTGAGAAAGTATGTTCTAGTAATTGAGAGATTACCCACCAAAAAAGACAAACAAAGAAACCCTGCCAAGATATCATGCTTATTTCAATTTTCCATGGACATATTTTATTTTCTTTCTGTGCTGTTACTCCTACTGTATTGTTTTTTTATGAGACAATGATGTTGTACTCTGGGACAAAGTGCTAAACAGCTTTACCTCAAACGCTGCCAATACTCTGCCATCACATTTTCTGGTTGTTCCTATGATCTGAAGCACATTATTTAATCCTAACAAAACTGCGTAAATGAATGGAAACTAACTTTGGGACATTTCTCTTTGGAAAACAAATCTGTTGTACTCTGCATTTTATCATAACAAAAAATAGTCTCCACTCCCACGAAAATGTAGCATTTGCTTGCAATAAGAGAACTTCAGAAATGTTCTACAGGTAAGCAGGAATCTAAGCTCTTAAAAAAATTCCATCTTATAGGACCTACTTCAGGATTTTTATGGATGTAATTTTTTCTCTATCTATCTTATGAGAGAGAAGACAGACTCCACAGTTGAAGTAGCTAATGTACCAGTAAGACATGGCAAATAAAAATCCAGGCATTTGGGACCTAAGCACTTGTATAAAACTTTTTCTCTACTGCTACTCAGGTGGTGATCTTTTTCAAAATGATACGTATTTATGCTGATCTTCATCTGCTTGGGGCAACAGCAATATTACTGTGTATTCAAAGATGAGGTTAGTAAGCATGAGTCATTAACCATATTACTCTTGCATACATGTACACTGAACACCCACAGACCCAGTTACACTTAGGTAGCAAACCCATCACTTGCTTTAATTCAGCATTACACATCAGCAGAAAAAATAGCACGGTTGAATATCTTACTGTAAAAAACAGCTTTTGAAGAATTGGTAGCAGGTGGCCACATATAAAATTGAAGTTAATATAAACAAGTTACTTTATTATTTAGAAATAGGTAATGAATGATCTGTAAGCAACATAACCCTTCCACATTTCCAAAAGATGGTATTTGGTAGTCCAGCAGAGCAACGTAGGCCTGCTAGCAGTCAAGTGAAGGAAACATATTGTCTATTCATAGAATCACTGAATTATAGAATAGTTAGGGTTGGAAGAGACCATTAAAGGTCATCTAGTTCAACCTCCTCTGCTGTGACCATCTCCAGCCTCTCTCCAGCTCAAAGGACTGTGCGCAAGAGGCAGA